>JASAMX010016574.1:0-13227 GCA_030248175.1 Microlaimidae sp. YZB2_3
GTATAAAAATTGCAAAAAACGCAATAATGATAAACACGTTACACTTTTTTTCTCTCGTTTTCGCCTCTTATTTGCGCATTGCCGGCATACATAAGTATAGAGGGGTAGAGTGGGGTCCACCCCCCTAGCCTCAAAATTTCGGACCCCCGTCGCTCCTCCCTAGAAAAAAATTAAAGAAAAAAATCCGTACCCAGGATTTTGCGACAGGGGGGAACTGCCTGGTCTCGGCGAACCACAGTTTAACGGGGGGTCTGGGAGTTTCCCCCCAGCAAGGGGTCCAGAGGGCGAGGAACCCCCAGAGGGCGAAGCCCCTGGAAAATTTTTGCACTCTTCACTTTATTTTGTCTTAAAGAAATGTTACCAAAATAATATTAAAATCTTTTTCTGAAAACTCATTTTTTGTACATTTTAAAAAGTTTGAACAAGCTAATATTAAAATAAGATTGAATATCAATAAATAAAAAAAAACAACTAAGCAAACAGTTTTTTAAGCACTAGCTTCAGCACTAGAGGGCTTTAGTTCTAAAATTTTACAAACAATTTTGCCTGCTGCTGCAAGCTAAAAAAACGTGGTTGGGTGCAAACACACACGGGGCAGGGGGGGGGGGGGAACGCCCCACCCCCCAAGAACGGGGAGTGACCCCCCCCCGCAGCGAAGAGAGGGTAGAAAAGACGTGGTTGGGTGCAAATCATACATGGGCACGGGGGGGGGGTGGGGGGTCATCCCCCCCCAAGTATGAGGGGGGGGTAACCCCCCCACTCAGAAGTGGGGGAGTTAGACCCCCCCCTAACCCCCCATGAGAAGTGGGGGAGAAAAGTTAAACCAATTTTGGAAAAGAGATGAAGAAAAAAAATGTCTTTAAAATGACTTCTAACTGCCTCCAAACTTAAATTTTGAGGTCAAAATGAATGTTTTAAGCAATAAAGAAGCTCAAAAATCCAATAAAAAGGGGTTTTTTACCTAAAATTAGCTTTTTTTACCTTTTTTTCATTCAAAATTTTAAAACGATATGTGTAAAATGCACTCCAGAAAAAAAACGATATGGGTATATTTTGCTCCGGTTTTAACCCCCCCCCCCCTAATTTGGGGTTTAACCCCCCCCCCCCCACTCCCGGACCAACGTGGTCCTGTATGGTGCAAATTAAACAAAATAAAGAAAAAGTAAACTTTTAATTGTCATGATCGTTACATGCATATTTAATAATTTAAAATATAAAACAAAAAATTTCACTGATTATTTTTTAAAAAACTTTTTATTAGTGTTTT
Organism: Microlaimidae sp. YZB2_3; assembly: GCA_030248175.1. Classification (NCBI taxonomy): domain Eukaryota; kingdom Metazoa; phylum Nematoda; class Chromadorea; order Desmodorida; family Microlaimidae; species Microlaimidae sp. YZB2_3. Next base: position 1,268 of record JASAMX010016574.1, read on the forward strand.
TTTCTGGTGAAATTAGTTGCAATTTAGTAAGTTTTTCAAATGTGTTAATTACTTAATTAGTTCCCAAAATTTTAATCATTCATTAGGATATTAATCACTTAAACATTATTATCATCATTTACTTACTTAAAACAAACCCAGTTTCGTATTATTAATTTTATCATATTATTAAAAATGGTATCACAAGGAAAAAATGCTGAGTGTGAGCATAGATGAACACGGTCAAAAAGCTAAGGGTGTGTTTACCCCGCGTAAATGAAATTTCAAAATCTAGGAGGGGGTCCAACCACCCCCCCTAGCTTTCTAGGGGGGTCGACCCGGGGTGGAAGATTTCAAAACCTAGAGGGGAGTCAGGTGGGGTCCGATTTCCGAAACAAAAATACTTTTAAACCATTAAATATTTAATTATAGTTCTTTATAACATAACACTACATTTTATTGAATAAAAAGCAATATTTAGGTATAAAAAGGGTGTAAAAACATGAATTTGTGTTAAAAATTCATGTTTTTGCAATAAAATTTAGTATAAAAAAATACTTAAAATTTTCTCGAGAGGGGAGGGGGCGTCAGATTTCAAAATGTAGAGGGGGTTCAGGGGTAAAATATTTGAAAATTTTGGGGGAGGGGGGGGGCTGGATTTTTTTCTAGAGGGACCCCCAAAATTTCGAGGCTAGAGGAGGGTGGACCCCACCCTACCGCCCCCCTCCCCATTGTTCATCTATGAGTGTGAGACAAAAAGCGCTTGACTTGACACCAATATTTTGTACTATTTAATTATTTATATAACCCAAAATTATAATTTCTAATTCAAGACCTGGGCACTTTATGGAAATGCCCGCCGCGTTTTATTAAAGGATTTGCCCCCCGTTTTATTGCTTCCTTCGCCCAAAGGTGAAATAGTACCAAAAAATTATGGCACCATTTTTGACCCATAATGACGCCATAATTACGAAATCTTTGCAGTTTTTAGCCTATTTCAATGCATTTTAAGCCATTTTAGACCTAGGTTATACTCTAAGTTTTTGGGGTAAAACTTCTAATATTGAAAAAAAAAGAAATTATTGTAAAAAATAAACAATTAAAAAAGCGCGAAATTTTTGAAAATTAACTAAGCATTTTATTTAGTTTCTTTTCACGAAAAATGCATTTTATTCAGTGCTTGTTCAGAAAAAATGCATTCTATCCGGTGCTTGTTCGAAAACGACAGGGGGGAACTATCCCATACATGGGCACGGCGGGGGGGTTTGGGGGGTTAACCCCCGCCCAAATTTTGAGAAGGTGGGTTTACCCCCCCCACTTAGAAGTGGGGGGGGGGAGAAAAGGTTAACCCCCCCCCAATTTTGGAAAAATGAAGAAAAAAAGTCTTTAAAATGACTTCTAACTGCCTCCAAACTTAAGTTTTAAGGTCAAAATGAATGTTTTAAGCAATAAAAAGCTCAAAAATGCAATAAAAAGGGCTTTTTGACCTAAAATTAGCGTTTTTTACCTATTTTTCCTTCAAAATCGAAAAACGATATGGGTAAAATGCACTCCAGAAAAAAAACGATATGGGTATTTTGCGTTTCTCGGATTTTAAACCCCCCCCCCTAATTTGGGGTTTAATTTAGGTACCTTTTTTATACTAAATTTTGTTCCAAAAACGTGAATTTTCATCACATATTCATGCTTTTACACCCTTTTATACATGAATATGGCTTTTTATTCAATAAAATGTGGTATTATCCTATAAAAAGAACAATTATTAAAGTTATTATGGTTTAAAACTGTTTTGCTTTGGACACCGGACCCCACCTGACCCCCTTCTAGATTTCAAAATTTCGCACCCCGGTCCGGACCCCTTCCTAGATTTCAAAATTCGATTTACCCCGGGTAACCACCCCCCTAGCTTCCCCGACCGTTCTCACCTATGCATGCCAAGCTGGACACATTTCAATAAAAAAGATCCAGCAACCAGGTATAAGTACCCGTAGAGGTAGCAGGCCCGTTGGGTGCTGCACGAAGGTCAGCAGCAGGGTCCCAGTGGCTCGCACCCGAACCCCACCCCCTGCCCAAATTTAGGGCGTATTCCAAAAAAAATACCTCGTTTTCAGTGTTTTTGTTACTAAGAGCTAAGGCCCAAAATTTTAGAGGGGGTGTCGTGTCGGCAGTTTCGAGGTTTTTGGGCGGTATAACCTTTCGCCCACCTGTGGTTGTTATACATTAATTTTATATGGAATGGGATTGGTTGGCTCTTTTTGCAGTTATTAGATGATGTATTTATTTCAGGTGGAAGTAGAGGACGGTTCGGTACCTTCCACGTCCGGGGCCTCCCCGCCCCCCTCCCCGCAGCCCCGCCAGGGCGCCAGGCGGAGGCGGAAGTCAATACCGCCAAAACCCCTGGTCGGACTTAGTCTCTGGTCCATAATGAAGAATTGCATAGGGAAGGAGCTGTCCAAAATACCAATGCCGGTAAGCTACTCGTGGTAACTTAACCCTTAAACTTCTTTTCGCCCAAAAAGCGCCGCATATATTCGCGGATGGTATTCCGCGTCAGTGCTGCACTGAGTTAAACTCCGTGTCACCCCGACAAACTGGACGTGATATTTAACTCAGTGCAGCACTGACGTGGAATACCTTCCGCGGATTTGCAGCGAAATGAATTCCAAACGGGTTAAGTACTAAAGTCTGCTCAAAAAGTATTTTTAGTTTGGAAACATTTTTCAGACGAGCGAATTTGCTAACGGTTCGATTGATTTGTACAAAAGTTTTTAACTGAATAGAATTCAGTGATTGCTAAATTGCACATTGGAATCAGCTGTACGGTTAATGAGATATGGTCGAATCAGTGTCGATCAATTTCAATGTTTTTTCTTGTCGATCAATTTTGAACAGAACTTAGAGTACTTTGATTGGCCCAAACCCCTATTTGGACTCATTACAGAACCCCTAGTTGGCCTTTCGTCCATCGTCAAAAATACAGATCCCAATACTCATTACATAATATTTAAATCGTCGTTACTACGGCAAAATAAGCCACTGTAAATAAAATACACGTGACTGTGACTCATTCTGGTTAAACCACGTGTAACTGGTTAAAAATTATAGCTAAAATGCCATATGGTATCAAAATGAGCAAAATTTGGGAAAAAAGTGCAGTGCTATGACCCCTAAACATTTCAACGTTGTCTTTTAACTATTTACAACTACAATTTAACACCCGACCACCTAATTCAACCCGTTTTTACCTACAGCAATATGCGTGCCGAAATAACACTATTTTATTTTATAACGATTGCTCACCACAGACGCAACGTAGAACCACGGGGACTAAAAATTCGGAAAATAAACTAAATTTTACCAGGACAGTTTAATTTTTTAACCTATTTATTGCGTGATCATGAAATGCCCATGTTCTAAAAACGAGTAAAAATTTTATTTTTTATAAATCACACAATTTCACCTGAAAATATCATAACATAACAAATAAAAAGCTCACGACAGTCATCTACATATAATTAGCTCTCATTTGAGCTATCAAACGTCGTATTCCGCCCAGGATTACCAAAGATATAGTCCAAAATCAAAAATGCCCAATTTGGAAAAGTGCCGAAATTAAATGCACTACCCTAAAGTCTGTTTAAAAATGATTGATACTGAAACAATTTCCGTTTTCTATCAATCAACGGTACCGTTAGCGGGATATGTTCGCCTAAAATTTTTTCCAGTCACTCATTTTTGATTAAACTTTTTTTGAAATTAAATTTATTGTGACAGTTGGCAATTAATTTTTACCCAAACGCCAAACGGTGTTGTTTTTTTTTAGACTTAAACATATAAACTTAAAGAATAGAAACTTCTTGCAAAATTGTCTTTATCTAAAATATTTTAATTCGTGATGTTTGGTTTTTTATGTATGTATTTTACATAAAGCAGGATACTTTAGGCCGATATTTCTCGGCACTAACTAAGCAACCAAATATTATAGATAACATAAACATTACCTACAAACATAGGTGGGCAGGGGGGTATACCTCTCCAAAAAAAAATCACAATACCCGGGACACCCCCTCTAAAATTTAAGGGGTCCCAGCCCAGCACTAAAAACGCTAAAAATAGGGTATTTGAGGTATACCCCTTAAAGATTTTTGGGGCACCCTCATCCTCATAGGTGTTTTGGGGGGGACAGAGGGGTCCACCCCCCCCCCCTAGAGCCAAAATTTTGACCCCAGCCCTAGAAAAAACATAGGGGCCCCCCACCCCCAAAAGTAGAGAGCGGTCCGGCCTGACCCCCCTCCCCTAGCGAGGCTGATCCCCCCTCGGGGGTCGAGTATACCCTTCCCCCTAAAATTCGGAGGGCTGCCCACCTATGCCAACAAACGATTTGCTTGTCTCATTTGGTGTATACTTCATCTTCATCATCTCAGAATTAATCATACCTACTGAAGTACGCAATACGAACGTTTTGGCACTGCGCCAAAACTTCAACCTCTGTATGGAATTAAATTGTCGTTACTACGATAAAATAAGCCGCAATTCGTAAAAAAATTATGTGACTCTGACTCATTTTAAATTTGAGACAGGACCTCATAAACTCAAGAATGAGTCGTATTTACGTCTATTTTATAATGACTGTGGCTCATTTTGCCGTAGTAACGACAAAATTCACACTGGAGTGATATGTGACAACGCGTTCCACGCGCGTTGTCACTTGTCACTCTGGTGATAACCATAGGTGTTTTTGGTCGGGTCCGCTAGGGAGGGGCGTCCACCCGCGGGTGGAAGGCCAAAATTTTTTAGGGGGGTCCAGGGGGTTAGGACCCCCCTGGCTTTTTAGGGGGGGTCGACCCCGGGTGCGAGATTTCAAACTTAGGGGGGTCAGGGGGGTGCAATTTTTTAACAAAATTTTTTTAACTCAATAATTTTAAGTGTTTTTAGGTATAATATTGAATTTTATGTACTAAAACAGCTTATTTAGGCCTAAAAAGTGTATTTAAACACTGTTTTTAACTAAAAAACCGTGTTTTTGACAGTAAATAAAAAAAAACTTTCAAATTGGTCGGGAGGAAGGGGCTCAGCCTCGCTAGGTGGGGTCAGGCCGGACCGCTCTCGAGCTTCGGGGGGAAGGGGGGCCCTGGATTTTTTCTAGGGGGGTCCAAAATTTTGGCTCTAGGGGGGTGCACCCCTCTGTCCCCCCCTAAAAAAACACCTATGGTGCTAACCGGACCTATTATGTGTTATAGGTGAATTTCAACGAGCCACTCTCGATGCTGCAGCGGCTGACGGAGGATTTGGAGTACTCGGCCATTCTGGACAAAGCCGCGGAACTTTCAGACCCCACGGAACAAATGTGCCTGGTGGCAGCCTTTACTGTCAGCTCCTACTCCACTACCACACTCCGAACCGGTAAGCTTTGATTTCCTCGCAAATTTTCGTAGCTGTTGTCGTGATGTTTCAGAAGTCGGGCGACTTAGACGAATTGAAAAAAAAACAAGTTGTATAAAGTAAACTCACTCGACGACTGTTTTAACGTTTGGCGATTGTTAATTGCTGATATTCTGAGGAGGCTAGTAAAAATTTATAGTAGACTTAAAAAACACCAAATGGTTTTTAACCAAGTGTTTTTTTAACGAAACCAGCTCTATACAAAAACTGCTAGGTGTAAGTCAGCGTAAACAATAGGGTTTATTTTGGTTAGTCTAATACACCATTATTTTAATTTCTTGTTGTTGTTTGCAAACAACCAATTTTTTCATTAAGCTCGGTCTGAACCTTTCGACACGTTCCTCGCCTTGCTTTCATACACGGGGGGGGTGTTGGGGGGTTAACCCCTTCAAATTCTGAGAAGGGGGGTTTAACCCCCTCCCCCACTTAGAAGTGGGGGCGGGAGAAAAGGTTAACCCCTCCCCCAATTTTGGAAAAATGAAGAAAAAAAATGTCTTTAAAATGACTTCTAACTGCCTCCAAACTTAAATTTTGAGGTCAAAATGAAGGTTTTAAGCAATAAAAAGCTCAAAAATGCAATAAAAAGGGCTTTTTGACCTAAAATGAGCGTTTTTACCTATTTTTCTTTTAAAATCAAAAAACGATATGCGTAAAATGCACTCCAGAAAAAAAACGATATGGGTATTTTGCGTTTCTCGAATTCTAACCCCCCCCCCCCCCCCCCCCACTCCGAACGAACTTGCCCATATATGCTTGCTTCCCCCCCCGCTATTCCCACTGATTTAATTTCTTCTGCGTTACAGGAAAAAAGGAAACTAAAAGAAAGTTTCATAAGCAAAAGGAGATTTATATTTGAAACCAGGACTATTGCGACACTACTCTAAAACGCTTGTAAAAATAAAAGCCCTTGCGAACGAAAGTTTTTTCGTAAAACTAAAATTAATTTTAATTTTTGAAAATGCGCACCCAGAGAGTCTTCTTGATAACTATTGAGATTGTCATTGAATGACCTGTAGACCGCTTAGACCTTTGACTCGTATTAAAGCTGCTAAATATGCGGTATATATTCGAAACATAGAATATAAATAAGTCCTTTTGAACATGTTTAATTTGTCAGTTTATATGATAGCTAGCTGACAGTAAATCGAATAGAAGTTTCTAATGTTTGTGGGGAAAAAACTTGCACTGGTTAAAAAAAATTTAAGCAATTCGCCAACGACGTAAAAAGGCATTCACACGAAAGTCGTTTCGGTATCTGGCCAGAATTTTTGGCTATACACTCATATTATAACTTAAATTTAAGAGAACTTTCATTGTATTTTGACAGAGATATCTCTCAGACATACATGGGCAAGTTGGTCCGGAGTGGGGGGGTTAAACCCCAAATTAGGGTGGAGGGATTAACTCCGAGAAACGCAAAATACCCATATCGTTTTTTTTTCTGGACTGCACTTTACCCATATTGTTTTTGATTTTGAAGGAAAAATAGGTAAAACACGCTAATTTTAGCTCAAAAAGCCCTTTTTATTGCATTTTTGAGTTTTTTATTGTTAAAAACATTCATTTTGACCTCAAAACTTATGTTTGGAGGCAGTTAGAAGTCATTTTAAAGATATTTTTTGTTCATTTTTCCAAAATTGGGGGGAGGGCGGGTTACCCTTTTCTCCCCCCACTTCTGACTGGGGGTTTAAACCCCCTTCCAGAATTTGGGGGGGGGGGTTGACCCCCCCCCCCCCCCCCCCCACCCCCCCCGTGCCCATATGCTCTCAGATCTTCTATTTTGAGCGATGATATCTCTCCGTTTTTTAAAGATAATATTTTTCAGATTTTGATCTATCTTCTTAGATATATCTGTTATTGTAGTTTTTCCCAGATAGATTATAAAACACTATTATGTATTAACACGATTTCGTCGTTACTGTGACAGAATGAGTCACAATTATTATAAAATCAACGTGACTCCGACTCATTTTTTTATATTAATTGTGTGTTAAGATATAAAAAAAGTCACAGTCACGAGTATTTTATGACGCTTCTAACTCATTGTGTCAGAGTAGCGACGATTTGTTTTCTTTCAGGAAAGCCGTTTAATCCTTTATTAGGAGAAACATTCGAATGTGATAGAACGGACGACTTAGGGTGGCGATCAATTACTGAACAAGTAAATATTTTTACTTTTTTTTATTTTTATTTTGTTTATTTTTTATGTAGTAAAATGACAATTACACCGTTTACAAAAAAAAATTTGCATTGAAATTGAAACCAAAAAACTGGACATAAAAATTCTGGCTTTACACATAAATCGACGTTTTTAGACTTTGCATCTTGACTTTTTGTATTAAACGTGTTTTTTTTTTGGGTGGTCCCAGTACTAAAAACGCTAAAAATGGGGTATTTGAGTCATACATGGGCAAGTTGGTCCGTAGTGGGGGGGGGTTAAACCCAAAATTAGGGGGGGGGGGTCAAAATCCGAGAAACGCAAAATACCCATATCGTTTTTTTTCTGGAGTGCATTTTACCCATATCGTTTTTTGATTTTGAAGGAAAAATAGGTAAAAAACGCTAATTTTAGGTCAAAAAGCCCTTTTTATTGCATTTTTGAGCTTTTTATTGCTTAAAACTTTCATTTTGACCTTAAAACTTAAGTTTGGAGGCGGGTAAACCCCCTTAAAAAAATCCGGGAGGCTGCCCACCTATGCCTCTCCCCCTAGCTTCGGTGACTGTGTTCATCTATTGATATATTCCTCCCAAATTCTAGGGGGTTTCTGGGGTACCCTCAAGTGTTAGTGGGGATCACGATAGTTTTGAGATTTATACGGGGTGTAACGTGTTCACGTTCACCTATTGTGTTAATATATCGTCGTTACTATGGCAAAAGAAGCCACAATCATTATAAAATACGCGTGACTGTGACTTATTCTGCAGGTAATAGGGTGCTGGTTAAAATGTAATATGAGTCACAGTCGCATATATTGCATACGTATTCCTGCTTTTTGCGAAAATAAATAAATAAATAAATACGAGTTGTGGCTCATTTTGCCGTAGTAACGAGGATATCGTCGTTACTGTGACACAATAAGTCAGATGCATCGTAAAATACTCGTAACTGTGACTCCTTTTATATCTTAACACACAAAAATCTGAACAAAATGAGTCAGAGTCACGTTGATTTTATGCTGTTTGTGACTCATTATGTTAGAGTAATGAGAATCTGAATGTATTGCAGGTGAGTCACCACCCGCCGGCTGCTGCCCAACACGCGGAGGGGAACAGGGGCTGGTGTCTATGGCAGGAGTTCACCATGTCTTCCAAATTTCGCGGAAAATACCTCTCAGTAATACCGCAAGGCATCGCTCACTTGACATTTCAAGAGTAAGTGTAACGTCCTTTTTGTTATTGTTTCAGTTTACTCCTGGAATGATATTCTGACGCGCTTTTAAACTTTATTACGGGATAACTTTTTTTACGTGCTTAAGGATACAGAAGAAAAATCAATTTTATTCAGGTTAAAACTGAGATAAATTTTTTTTATTGTTTTAAGGGTAAGAATTTATCCAACTCGAGAGGTGGATAAATTTTTTCCCCGTAGGATTTGTTTAATAAAAAATTAAATACGCGCGTTGACTGGGATTTTTTGCGCGAGGTGGTTTCGCAGCGCGAGAAAAAAAAATTCATTGCATTTATTTTTACTACCACATGCGGCAGGGTTTTAATTCACAATATACCGACCGGTATATTAAACTTTGAAATTTTAAACTAAAGCTAAAGTCTTAAAGGCTGAAATTAAAGGAGCACTGTCACAAATCAAATTCCTATAACGCCCGAACCGGACTGCTTCTTTAATACCAAACCTACCTAACTCAACTTTAGTATTTAGAGTGCTCCACTACAAGGCTACAACATTTTTAAATTTCAGCTGAATCGGTTCAGTATTAAAGGAGCAGTCCGGTTAGGGCGTTATAGGAATTTGATTTGTGACAGTGCTCCTTTAAGGGCGTAACCGCTCTCCGCCAGGAAGAAATAAACAATAAACCCGGGAGCGAGAAAATTTTAAAAAAAAGTTTTCACCGGTTATGTAACCAATTATTATTTAGTTGCGTCATGTGTTTCTCTACACATGATATTTTCTCAAAGAACGAGTGGTTACTTTACCACTCAGCTATTTTTACTCTGATAGAATTTATCATTAATTAGTTACACTTTAAAATAAATAAGATTTTTTTAAAAATTTTTATTAGAATTGATTCAACGGGGCAAATCATCTTGTTGTTGCATTACCTGAAACTTATCTCCCCTATGCAGATTATACAAAGGGCAGGCGCTGAGACAAGCCAGAAGGGCGAAAAAATTTCACTCCCATGGTTGACACTCTTCCTCCAACATTGATAACCATGTTGATAACTTTACCGCTAGAGTGTTCACCGCGCACAGTGTTCACCCATTCATAGGTGTTTTTGGTCGGGTCCGCTAGGGGGTCCACCGCCGGGTGGAAGGCCAAAATTTTTAGGGGAGTCCAGGAAGGTCCGGACCCCCCTGGCTCTTTAGGGAGGTCGACCCCGGGTGCGACATTTTAAATTTAGGGGGGGTCAGGGGGGTTCAATTTTTTTAGCAAAATTTTTTTAACTCAATAATTTAAGTGTTTTTAGGTCTAATATTGAATTTTATGTATTAAAACAGCCTATTTAGGCCTAAAAAGGAAATTTAAACACTGTTTTTAACTAAAAACCCGTGTTTTTGACAGTAAATAAAAAATATACTTCCAAATTGGTCGGGAGGGGGGTCAGCCTCGCTAGGGGGGGGGTCAGGCCGGACCGTTCTCGAGCTTTGGGGGGAAGGGGGGCCCCTGAATTTTTTGTAGGGGGGTCCAAAATTTTGGCTCTAGGGGGGGGGGGTGCACCCCTCTGTCCGCCCCCCCCAAAAAAAAAACACCTATGCACCATACATGGGCAAGTTGGTCCGGAGTGGGGGGGGGTTAAGCCCCAAATTAGGGGGGGGGGTTAAAATCCGAGAAACGCAAAATACCCATATCGTTTTTTTTCTGGAGTGCATTTTACCCATATCGTTTTTCGATTTTGAAGGAAAAATAGGTTAAAAACACTAATTTTAGGTCAAAAAGCCCTTTTTATTGCATTTTTGAGCTTTTTATTGCTTAAAACATTCATTTTGACCTCAAAACTTAAGTTTGGAGGCAGTTAGAAGTCATTTTAAAGACATTTTTTTTCTTCATTTTTCCAACATTGGGGGGGGGGTTAACTTACCCCCCCACTTCGGAGTAGGGGGGGGGGTTAAACCCCACTTCTCAGAATTTGGGGGGGGTTAACCCCCCCAACCCCCCCCCCGTGCCCATGTATGCTATGCACCCATTCCGATGTCTTATCTAAAGAATTTTAAGTCGCCGCCTGATTTTGATCTTACATTTAACGTCGTACATGAGTAGCATGCAAGGCCAATGGTACGACTCCACACACATGGAGCTGCATTTGTCCACCAGTTTGGTAGATGGAAAACTACTATGCGTAGCCCAGACATGTGCACTGCCCCCCCCCCCCCCGGGGTGGCAACGGGGGGGGGCGATTCCAAAATAGGGGGGGCACGGGGGGCAACTTTTTTTGAAACGGGGAGGGGGGCAATAAAACGGGGGGGCAAGCAGGGGGGAAAGAAAAAAAAAAGAGAAAAAAAAGGAAAAAAGAAGGAAAAAGGGAAAAAAAGGACAAAAAAAGCGGAAATAAGGTAAAAAAAAGGTCTAAAATGGCTTAAAATACATTGAAATAGGCTAAAAACTGCAAAAAATTCGCGATGATGGCGTCATATTTTTAGGGTACTTTTTCATTTTTTGGCCGGGGGGGGCAATAAAACGGGGGGGGCATTTTCAGACCGTGCACAGGTCTGCGTAGCCGCATACAACGGGGTAAATAAGAGTGTTGCGTCAGAATGCAATCCCTGGTGTTAATGTCACTGACCAAATCTGTCTGACTTTTCTGTCTTTATACTCTTTTTTGATCCCATTAGAAGAATGGGTAAATTCTAGTGATGGGCGAAACTGCGGAAACCCCGGAACACTAGAACCAGAACCGAAATTGAGATTTTTTAAAAATCCAGAACAGGAACCGGGATTCCGAATTTTGCCCGGAACACCGGAACCCCAACCAGAACCTGAATTGAGATTTTCCAAAAATCCGGAACAGGAATCGGAACCAGAATTAAGATTTACAAAAATCTGGAACAGGCAGGAACCGGAATTCCAAATTTTGTCCGGAACTGCCCATCACTAATTTTTGTTGTTAAAAATTTTTTCGGTGTTTGCAGCGGTAACCACTACACTTGGCGAAAAGTAACGACGACGGTGCACAACTTTATCTTCGGTCATCTGTGGATAGACAACCACGGTGATATGACCATCGAGAACCACCACACGGGGGACAAATGCCACCTCAAGTACCAGGCGTATTCGTACTTCCAGAAGACAGTGCCAAGAAAGGTAAGTAAATAAATGAATCTATTTTTAATGTGAATCAAGGAGCAATACGTAACGTAACGAC
>JASAMX010016575.1:0-10638 GCA_030248175.1 Microlaimidae sp. YZB2_3
CCAACCAACCTGCCCCCCCCCGTTTTGAAGTTGCCCCCCGTTTTGAAGTTGCCCCTTGTTTTGAAGTTGCCCCCCGTTTTGAAGTTGCCCCCCCGATATAACCTGGGGGGCAGTGCACAGGTCTGTCTAGCAGATCAAAAAAGATAATTACCTGGCGGGCTCGCAGACCTGTGCACTGCCCCTCCCCCGGGGTTTTATTGAGGGAGGGAGAAATTCCAAAACGGGGGTGCACGGGGGGCAACTTTTTTGAAACGAGGGGTGGCAAGCAGTGGAAAAAGAAAAAAAAATGAAAAAAAGAAGGAAAAAGGGACAAAAACGCGAAAATAAAAATAAAATAAATCTAAAATGGCTTTAAATGCATTGAAATAGGCTAAAAACTGCAAGAATTTTGCAATAATGGCATCATAATCATAGGTGGGCGGGGGGGGGGGGGGGGGGGTTGGGGGGGTGTTATACCCCCCAAAATTTCGGATTTTGCTGACATCCCCCCTTTAAATTTGGGGTAGTCGGGGACACCCCCCCCCGAATTCGCCTCTCAAAGAAAAATTTTTAAGTGTTATAAAAGGACTAAAAAATTTTTCCGCGCTTCGGGCGGAGTGTTTATTACCTTATTTCCCCGTTCATTACCTTTTATTACCTTTAAATTCCCCCGCTGCGCGGGCAGTTTAAATTTCCCCGCTACGCGGGCAGTTTAAATTAGCAATTTATCTTAGTTTTTCAATTGCAAATCGATTATCCCATTCAGTAGTTAAGGCATACATGTTTAATAAAACTACTATAAACACTATTATCCTTTTTTTAACGTTTTAAACACATGTTATAAATGTATAGTATAGCTATAAAAAACCTTAAATTTTGTAATTAGTATCATTTGGAATTAAAATTTCTAGTGTATTTTAGCGCCTCAAATTATAAATTTTCTCCTCCGGGGGGCATTGTTCCCCCCGAACCCCCCCCCCCCCCGACTGAATTTTTAAGATCACAGAAAATTATGTAGAAATTAGGTAAAAAAACAAAAGTAAAATGTATGTTCACGCGATCACCAGGAGACGATTTTTAAGCCGTTTTTAGTATATATTTTAAAAAATTTTCGCCTCCGGCGGCTGGGGGGACACCTCCCAGACCCCCCGGCCGACGCTTTGCGTCGGCTGGCATCGCTACGCGGCGCAGGCGGCGGCGCTTCGCGCCGCTTTGACAACACTTTTTCTTCCCCCCCCCCAGACCGACGTCCCTGAAATGAAATCCTGACTGCGCCATTGCACATTATTATTAAAAGAATTAAAAAAATAAAATTTATTAGTTGCAATAAGGTCTTATTTTAATCTTACACAGTTTTAAAGCATTTATAAGCTTGTTTTACGTTTTTTTACGCGTTTTAAGCTCATTTTAAGGCAGCGCGGAAATATTGGGTACACCCCCCCCTCAAAATTTGGGTCTTGCTGGACACCCCCCCTAAAATTTGACCCCCCCCCCTATACCCCCCCAAAATCCGAGAGGCTGCCCACCTATGATCATAATTATAGGTAAAAAATTGCGCCATGATTTTTGTGTACTTTTTCATTTTTGGGCGGGAGGCAGGGGGCGCGAGGGAATCTGTTTCTCAGGTCTGATCTGATTAACAGATCTAATAGTTCAAGAAAGATAATTACCTGGTTCTGGTAGGAAAACTAAATTCGACCGACACCGCCTCAAATTCACGCAAATTACATGTTGATGTGCAGGTTAGGTGAAACGGAATTGACGGAAACTGGGCAAATTAAAGAAATTTAAACCCTTTTTTCTGGAAAACTAACTATTTTTTAATGTATTACACTATAAAAAGCATTAAATTAAATTAAAAAACAAAAAAATAAGTAATTTAAAATAGAATATAATTAATTCATTAAATACAATTAACTGGTAAACTTTCAATTTATTATTTTAGTTTAAAAACGAAGTTTTAAATTTTCGTTTGAATTGTTTAATTTAAAATTTTTCATTTGATTTTAGGGTTTAGGCGATCTTGATTCAAACCAAAGAAGCTTTATTTTTCCTAAACCTAAGCGAAACCTAAAAATCTACCTTATAATTGCGCAATGCGTTTTTAAGTTGGGAGCCGTCCGTTGGTCCTGTTGTCCTCTGCTGGAATTTTTAATTTTTTTCCTTCAGAAGGATTTTTTATAACTTTTCGCTCATAATTCTTCTTCACGTTAAAACTTTTCGCACTCCCCCTATCCCTGCAAAAAATTTGAGCGAAATTTCCACCCTCCAAATTCATTATTAAAAAAAGGTTATTTCCATTAAAAAAACCGGACGTCGCGGAGGGAAATTTGGAAGGAAGGGCGATCCCATTTAGGGTCTTTGAATAACGCAGCTCACTCCCCATCGACTTTAAAGCCCAATCGCGCACGCGGCGGCCTAAAAGGTTTTAGCTGGCGAGAGCTTTTAGATTGCGGAAACAAGAATGCCCGAGAATGCGCGAGCCAGTTGGCAAAATTGAGTGACCTTAGCTAGCGCCTATGTATATAGCCAGTGCCCACTGAAACATGCCGTCTGCAAAACGACAAACAGGTTTTTCCCCCTCTGCCTGCTTAAACAGCGTTGGTAGCGTCGCTTATTACCTTTCTCGGTTGGTAGCGTCCCTAAGCGTGTTTATTATTTGTTATTTCTAATACTAAACGTGTTTATTTATAAAGAAATTTTAAAAATATGTTTTTATATTTTTAAAATTTCTTTAAAATTTTTGAAAATATTTGTTTTTAATATTATCATATTCTTATCTTATTTTTAAAATTCTTTTCAAATCCAAACTATAAATTTTAATTTCAAAATAAATAAATTTCGATTTTTTTATTCTGTTCACCATTAATAAAAGGGAGAAATCTTTAAAAATCGTTAAAACAACTTTCGATTTTTTCAAATAAATTTCGATTTTTTTCCTTTTGTGAACTATACATTATTAAAAAGCAGGGGAAAAATCTTCAAAAATCGTTCAAATAAATTTCGATTTTTTTTCTGTGCAAAATTATTAAGCCAGAGGGAATTGTTCAAAAACTCTTCAAATAAATTTCGAATTTTTTTATTCTGTTCACCATTAAATAAAAGGGATAAATCTTTAAAAATCGTTTAAGTAAATTTCGATTTTTTTTCTGTCCAACATTATTAAGCAAGGAAAAATTCATTAAAAACTGTTCAAATAAATTTGAATTTTTTTATTCTGTTCACCGTTAATAAAAAGGGGGAAATCTTTAAAAATGGTTAAAATAAATTTCGAATTTTTTTAAATCAAATTTCGATTTTTTTCCTTTTGTGGTGAACTATACATTATTCTAAAAATATTCAAAAATCGTTAAAATAAATTTCGATTTTTTTTCTGTGCAAAATTACTAAGCCGGAGGAAATTATTTAAAAAACTGCTCAAAAAAATTCAATTTTTTTATTCGGTTTACCATTGATAAAAGGGGTAAATCGTTAAAAATTGTTCGAGTCAATTCTCGATTTTTTTTCTGTCCAACATTATTAAGCCAGCGGGGAATTTCTTAAAAACTGTTCAAATAAATTTCAATTTTTTTATTCTGTTCACCGTTAATAACGAAGAGGGAAATCTTTAAAAATCGTTAAAATAAATTTAGATTTTCTTAAATAAATTTCGATTTTTTTTATTCTGTTCACCATTAATAAAAGGGGGAAATCTTTAAAAATCGTTAAAACAAATTAGGTTTATTTCAAATAAATTTCGATTTTTTTTCCTTTTGTGAACTATACATTTGAAAAAGCAGGGGGAAAATCTCTAAAAATCGTGCAAATAAAATTTCTATTTTTTTCTCATTTTTTTTCTTTTTTCCCTGCTTGTCCTCCCTTCGTTTTATTGCCCCCTCCCCCATTTCAAAAAAAATGCTCCCTGTGCCCACCCCATTTTGAAATTGCCCCCTCAATAAAATTCCAGGGGGAGGTGCAGTGCACAGGTCTGGATTAAAACAAAAACTATATTATATTTAGTTTGTAATAATATAAAATGCAATACATTTTGTGTTTCTAAATCAGTAAACTGGTTGAGTTTAGAAAAAATAAAGATTTTAAGAATTTAAGTTTTTTTGAAAAATTGTAAAATTTTGGTTGTAAAAATTAAAAATTTTTGAAAATCAAGTTTATTTTTGGAAAGTTTATATATTTTTACTTATAAATAGTTAATTTTAGCATTAATAACAGAATATTTGGTTTGAAATGTATAACTAAATTATCACAATTGCAGAATTTTATATATTAGTTCCTAAAATTTTAGACATTTAAATGGTTGATATACAAAAAAGGGTAATTTTATTTTGATAATTTTATTATGATTAAATGGACTGTATGACAGGTAAATAATGTGAAAATATGAGTTTGGTTTCATGTTTCTAAATCAGTAAACTGGTTGAGTTTTGAAAAAATAAAGATTTTAAGAATTTACGTTTTTTTGGAAAATTGTAAAATTTTGGTTGTAAAAATTAAAAATTTTTGAAAATCAAGTTTATTTTTGGAAAGTTTATTTTTATTTTTACTTTATATTTTTACTTATAAATAGTTAATTTTAGCATTATTAACAGAATATTTGGCTTGGAATCCATGACTAAATTATCTCAATTCCGCAATGGTTTATTTTTGCTTCTAAAATTTTAGGCACTTAAATGATTGGTTCTCAAAAAAGGGTACTTTTTTTCCTTTATTTTTTTACAGTTAAAAGGACTACATAGGGGTTAAATATTAACAAAAAGGCAGCGCGGTCTGAATATTTTGAAGTGGTAACTTGGTTGATTTTTAAAACCAAAAAAAATTCAAAAATTTTTATTTTTTTGAAAAATTGTAAAATTTCATGTTTAAAAATTAAAAATCTAGCAAAATATTTTTGATTTTTGAAAAATTCAAACTATTTTACATAGGCAAGAACTAAATTCAACCACAAAACAAATTACCGTAGGTTTTTATTGTCATTCAAAAAAATCAATTTTTTTCCAAAAAAAATTCTTAAAAAAGTCGAAGGCACCAACTTCACGGGGGTACCACAGACACACGGGTTGACCAAATTGAGCTAAAAATGCTCTCATTGTCATTCACAACACCTGAAATATCACATATATTAATTTGAACGAAATCTAAGACTATCGATCTGACAGCTTGGAATGGCGATTTTGAATCCATAGAGAATGCGGCTCTTAAAAAATCACAAATTACTTTTACTTTTACTCTTACTTTACTTAAATCAAACTTTTTAAAATTAGGGTACTTTTACTTTTACTTAAAATAACCCAAAATCATTACTTTTTATAACACTATGGATAAGCAAATCAACCACGACCTCCAAGGTGGCGCAATAACAAAGCGAACTGTCGAATTTCACAAAATATCTAAGTTTCACAGAAACTAAAAGAGCTTTTCTGATCTTAGTATGACCGTCAGAAAATATAGCATTATACTGTTAAAGTTAAGATCAGTAATTCTACTATTTCGTTTCGTTGTTGCGGGGTATTTTGACTTTCTTAACACCTCAGAATTTTAATAATTCAGAAATAGCCTTGAAAAATGCTCTAAAAATAGAGCAGGAAAAAGGGACGATTTTTTTCCGGGCGTATGTTTAGACAGAAAAGATGTGGTCTAGTCTGAGATGGACATTATGTGGACTATAGAAAATTTGCATTTGGTTTGGGCAGCTGCTCAATAAATAAACATTTCTACCATATGATAATGATTTGTTTATATATTGATCTAATCACACAGCACTGTTGTATTTTTTTAGTTTGATGAAAGGTCAATTGAAAAAATCATACTCACAGCAATCTTGGACAAGCGCGAAATCGCCACTTTTTCAATTGGAAAGTTATATTTGTTTGTGTAAGAAACCACTATAAATTTGAAAAAGTGACGATTTCGCGCTTGTCAAAGATTGTTGTGAGTATGATTTTTTCAATTGACATTTCATCAAACTAAAAAAAATGCAACAGTGCTGTGTGATTGGATCAATGTATAAACAAATCATTATCATATGGTAGAAATTTTTATTTATTGAGCAGCTGCCGAAACCAAATGCAAATTTCTTATAGTCCACATAATGTTCATCTCAGACTAGTCCACATCTTTTCTGTCTAAACATACGTACGGGAAAAAATCGCCCCTTTTCTCCTGCTCTATTTTTAGAGCATTTTTCAAGGCTAGTCTACCAGTTTTTTTGAATTCAATTAAAAAATAGCCGAATAAACTATAGTTTTAGCATATATTTTTGGTTTTAGCTGCGCAAAAACATATGTTTATAATCATTCCGTTGCCGAGATATACTTTTTTAACAATTTTAATATTATCAATAGAACATATATTATTTATCAATAAAAAGTAGTTCCTAAAAAGTATTGCGCAATTTTCTACTATTTACAAGAAACCCATTTTTTTTGTTTTTTTTTTTTTGATCAATCAGTAACGAGGGAGGAATACTGGTTTTAAGATATAAGCGTTTGAAAAATAACATATTAATAATAAGGAGAAGAAGAACATAATACTAAATTTACCCACGTTCTTTAATTATAGTTTGCGCGGTGCCGTGGGGCTTAGTCTCCGTGTGGCGCTCCCGCGCCACCGATAATTCTTTTATAATAAAAATAAAAAAATAATAATAAGATGAATTTAAATTACAATATTTACCCACGTTGTTTAATTATAGTTAATGCGGTTCTGTGGAGCTCAAGACAAAGTTTACCTACGTTCTCTAATTATAGTTGGCGCGATGGCGTGCGCCAATGATTGCAATTATAATTTTTAAAGTAAAAATAATAATAATAAGAAGATGATGAACATGAATTACAAAATTTACTTACGTTCTCTAAGTATAGTTGGCGCGGTGCCGTGAGTTAAATTGCAGTGTGGCATCTCCGCACCACCGATGATTGGAATTATATTTTTTGAAATATAAATAATAATAAGAAGAAAAAGATGATAAACATAAATTACAAAATTTACCAGGTGCTCTACTTATAGTTGTCGCGGTGCCGTGGGGCTAAATCGCAGTGAGCGCTCCCGCGCCACAGATGATTGCAATTATTTTTTGGAATAAAAAAATTAGAAGAAGATGATAAACATAAATTACAAATTTTATCCAGATTCTCTGATTATAGTTGGTGTGGTACCGCAGGGTTAAATCGCCACGTGAACGATGAAAAAATATTGATTTTAAGATAATGAGCGTTAGAAATATAATAATAAATAGAAGAAGATGAACATAAATTATTAAAAGTTTTCCCGACGTTCTCTATAGTGTACACGGTACTGCGGGGGCTAAACCGCCGCGTGGCGCTCCCGCGCCACCGACACTTATTATTATTTTTTTAATAAAACTTTGAAATAATTTTGTTATCAGTAATGCAAGAATTAAAAAAAGTACTCTGTTGTTTTCGCCGTTTTCCTCGCGGTTGAAGCAGATGGTGCTGGGAACTGGTTCCGTTTCTGCCACCAATTAAAACCGGTCTGCTTTTTTTGTGCGGTTTCTATGAGGGGCTGTTCGTTATCTGCTGTGTACAATCCTTATTGTTGCCAAAAGGCTGTTACTGTGCGGTTGGTTATTTGTCTATTTTTCAAATTTTTATTTTGATCAATAAATCGATAACAAGGACCTAAATGAAAAAAGTGCTTCCTAAGAAAGTTGCGTAACTCTTTCTTCTTTCCAAAGAGCCCATGTTTATTTTTGATCAATCAGTAACGAAGGAGGAATATTGATTTTAAGAATTGAGCGTTAGAATAATAATAATAATAATAAAAAGAAGAAGAAGAAGGATATGAACATGAATTTCAAAATTTACCCACGTTCTCTAATTATGTTTGGCGCGGCGCCACGGGGCTAAATCGCCCTGTGGCGCTCCCGCGCCACTCATGTCATATAATATTCGTAAAATCACGTCATATATGTTTTGCAACGTGGGATAGTTTGTGGGAGTTTGCAAAATAATCTGTGGCAACACTTCTAATTTACCCATGAAATTAGTACAAAAACTGTACGGAGCTGCGGAGCTCCAAAGGTTTCTCCGGAGCTCTAAGAGTTGCTTCAGATCACAGGGGAACAACACTAGTTACTATACATTACGTTTATACTCTGTATGTCTGCTTTTTTGCTATAAAGCTAACTTAAGTGTAACCCGCTCAGCTCAGACTTACTAGTTCTTTTTGATGAATCTTTAAAACAAGCAAAATACTAACTGAATTCAGATTAAAATGCCCAAAATTGTTCGTATGATACCAACAAATCTCGCAATATTATAAAAACTAGTGATGTTTTCCAAAGCCCCGAATTCCAAAAATGATTATGTCAACAAAAAAATTAATTATTTTTTTTCCAAAACTAGTTACAAACGATAAAAATAGTCCTAAAATTGTCGATTAAATAATTTTACACACACATTTCGAGCTTAAATAAGCTTTTAATCGTTCATTTAACCCTTTGGGATTTTTTTCATTTCAAAAGCGCAGCAAATCCGCAGATGATGTTTCGCGTCAGTGCTGCAGTGTGTTAAACTCCACGTCTTGACGGTAAGCGGGGCGGAGTTTAGCACTGAGCAGCGGTGACGTGGAGTGCGTTCTGCGGATTTGCAGCGGAAAAAATCCTAGAGTTAAGATGCTTACCTCCGGAGTTTCCTTCGCTTTATAAGGCCGAAGTTGCGGAGTATTATATTGAAGAGTAGGAACATCACAAATAATTTTTTTAATAGATTGGAAAGTATTGTTTTTAATAGCAATTTGATAAATTTATCGACTTTAGCAGCTAAAAATTTAGAAAACAAATGGACAGATCTGCTGATCGTTAAATTGAGTTCGTGAGGGTGTAACATGCTTGCTATATCTCGAAAAAACAAGACCCTTAGTTATATAATGATATAGATAAATGAATTTTCGAACTAAAGGATTTGTTTATTTTCTGCTTTTTACATTTTTACAAGATCGTCTTGAATTAAATCAAAAATACGACAAAAAATATTTATTTTCATAATCTGAAATTAAAAAAAAAAGGTTTCGCCACAGTTATGTCCCAATGAATTTAATTTTGTTGAATTATCTCCTAATATTTGTTTTTAAGTAATATTAAAGATATTAAACATTTCGCTCATTGCGCGATTTAAGCACAAAACACAAAAATTAATAAATAAACAATAAATTTATTGTTTATTTATTTATTGCACAAAACAATAAATAAATAAACAATAAATTTATTTATTGTTTACTTTATAAATAAACAATAAATAAAACACTTTATTTATTGTTTATTTATAAACAATAAATAAGTATTTATAAATACTTATTTATTGTTTATAAATAAGTATTTATAAATACTTATTTATAAACAAGTATTTATAAATACTTGTTTTTATACTTATGTAAAAACGTCCTTTGGACAAAGTCCAAAGGACGTTTTTACATAAGTATGAACCAACCCTTAATCTCGCGATTTTAAGGGGGTCCCCTATCTTTCAGCAACCGATTTTTTTTGAACCGCCCACTTACCTTAAATGTAAGGAGGCCCCTTAAAATAAGGACCCCCTTTAGACTTTTGTACAACCGGCCCCAGAGGTGAACAGCGGACAAATAGCGCTGTCAAAAAACATACCTATTCTGTCCAGTGAACAGCAAAACATCTAGTCTTTTCATTGGAGGAATAACCTGGCGATTCCTCTCTAAAGCAGTAAAGCTAAAGTTATGAATTAAAAAATCTGTGCTGCTTGCAATTGAATCGCAAATAATAAACCAACAAATAAATAGATATAAAACCAGTCCATTTCTAATGTTTTTGTTTGATCTTTTTATGATTTTACTTTCGTTTTTTTTTCTTTTCAGTGTTGTTTTTCAATCTATCTTCCTGTATTTTCTGTGTTTATTTTTTAAAATGTATTACTTATGCTATTTCATATTTTCAACTGTTGTGATCTATCAATTGTCACTTGATTACATGCAGTTAAAATATGAAATATTGCAACTCCTATTTTAGACTGTCATTTTGGACGCTCTTTATACGATCCAAAGGACAATTCTGGATTGTCCTAAGGACAATTTTAGTTGGTTTAAAATTGTCCTTGAGACGCTTTGGACGAAGTATAAACCAGGCTTAATGTCTCAAGCCAGTACACAATTAAACGGGTCCGTATAGAAACAACATGGACAGGCCAAAATCACTATAAACATTATAAAATCACCGCAAAGTAGTTTCAATTCACTTTTAACATAATGCGTTTGCGTTTCCTTCAAATTTTGAACATTGGAAAATAAAATATGTTGTTGCTTAAATACTAAAAGCGGCGCATTCTGACCAAAAAAATTCAAGAACTTTACATATGCCTTGGAAGGTTTTATCGAAACTGCATTTGTGTTCACCCCCATTATTGTGTTCATTCCGGGATGATCCTGATAATTTGTGTTCACCCCCATTATTGTGTGCGTTCTGGGATAATCCTGATAATTTGTGTTCACTCCCATTATTGTGTGCATTCCGGGATGATTCTGATAATTTGTGTTCACCCCCATTATTGTGTGCGTTCTGGGATAATCCTGATAATTTGTGTTCACTCCCATTATTGTGTGCGTTCTGGGACAATCCTGATAATTTGTGTTCGCCCCAGTAGTACAATAATGTAACTGAACGTGTCAGACATACAA
>JASAMX010016577.1:0-19247 GCA_030248175.1 Microlaimidae sp. YZB2_3
GTAAATCTAGTGTATTAATAAATTTAATATTTAAAACCTATTGATTGAAAAATATTTTAAATAATATTTTTTGTTTTCGTGGATTTTGAGTTAATTTAAAAGTATACATATTTATTATGTTTGTGGGTTGAATGAATATTATTGAATGTTAGTTGATTTGAATAAAACTATGGAATTAGAAAGGTTAATGTGGCAAGGATTCTTCCCCTTTTAACAGTAAATATGGCTTAAAAACTAAAACAGTATATTTTCAAAACTTAGTATGTGGGGACGGGGCAATCTAATCATCTTCGTTGACACACATAAAAAATAATTATGGTTGTCACTTTTTCGTGGTGCCGCCACACGGCATGAAAGGCAGAGATTTTTTAAAATACAGTTTATCCTTCTTCCTGCTTTTTAATCAAACCACAAAAATATAATGTGCAGATTTGAGATTTGCAATTAAATAAAAATGCTTATCAAAAAAAAAAACAATTAAAATAAACACACATTCCACCAACCCTGATCTTTAACAATTCGTTTGGTTTTCGTCAACGGTAATTGGTGTTCATGTTGTGATTGGTTATCTATATACCCCAACAGTTTTACAAACACCCTAGTGAACTTCTTTCACCTTATTACCAGGATTTTCTAGGACCCGTTTTTGCCCCAAAAAAGTTTTTTTCTTCCACTTCGATGCTCTTGCGTGTTTTTTTGGAAAATTTTTCCAGTAAAATTGTCCCGAATATGGCCCAATAAAAAAGTAGCCGAAAAAAAAAGAATTACCTAATCTCGTGACACTTTTTTACCCCCTCCTATATCTCCTCGAAAAACAATGAAAAAAAAAAAAACCAGGAAAAAAATCTAGTTAGGTTATTAGGGTATCATGCACTCGCGCTCCGTGCTTACTTCAACTCATTGGGCTGAACAAATAACGATATTCACGCTCATCTCGTGGTGTTTATTCTTTCGTTCGTTATTTCGCTTTATTATCACGCACTCATCATTCTTGGTCGTCAAAAAACTTTGCGGCAATAATATACAATACTCGCTATAATCTGAATTCCCCCCTTTGCAGTGCGCTCATTACGGTTTATTATAAATATATTAACGAAAAAAAAAAAAAAAAAAAAATTTAGAGAAAAGCGGTTGTTTTTCAAATTTTTTTACCGCGGCTTTAAAAATTTTAATCACAATTATTAAATATACGAAAAATCATCAAATTTAAAAAAAAAACAAAAAAATCCTTGAATATAAAAAAGTTAATTTACAATTTTGTATTAAAACCAGTGCATTTAAAGCCGTGGTAAAGAATTAAAACAACCGCTTTCTTCTAAATTTTGGTTTAAACGGAAAGCACGTATATATATTTATAATAAACCGTAATAAACACACCAAATACCGAAAATTCGATTATAGCAAGAATTGATATTATTGCTGCAAACCAAACTGACGACCAAGAATGATGAGTGCGTGATAATAAAGTGAAATGACGAACGAAATAAACACCACAATAAACATAAATATCGTTATTTTTGCCAGCCCAATGAGTTGAAATAAGCACTAAGCACGAATGCATGATACCCTAATAACCTAACTAGATTTTTTCCTGATAAAAAAACATTTCATTGTTTTTGGATAAAATATAGGACTTGATAAAAAATATCATTAGGTAATTCTTTTTTTTTCGGCTACAACTTATTGGGCCATATTCACGACAATGTACTGGAAAAATTTTCCAAAAAAACACGCAAAACCATGGGGAATCTGAAGAAAAAAACTTTTTTTGGCAAAGATGGTTCCTAGAAATACTAATAATAAACTGAAACCGGCTAACAGTTGTTTGTAAAACTGTTGGGCTATATGATAACCAATCACAACATGGACACGAATTTCCGTTTACAAAAACCCAAACAAATAGTTTAAAGATCAGAGATTTGGTGGAATGTGTCCCTATTTTAATTGGGTCATCAAATGATAAGCATTTTTATTTAATTGCAAATCTCAAATCTGCACATAACAGTTTTGTGGTTGAATTAAAAAGCAGTCAGATTTATAAACTGTATTTAAAAAATCCTCTGGGTGTCATGCCGTGTGGCGGCACCACAAAAATATGACAACCATCATTGTTTTTTTTGTGTGTCAACTGAGACGATCAATCTATGTCCCGGTCCACATACTAAGTTTTGAAAATATACTGTATTTAGTTTTTAAGCCATATTTACTGTTAAAAGGGAAATTCCTTGCCACATTAAGCTTTCTAATTCCATAGTTTTATTAAATCAACTAACATTCAATAATATTCATACAACCCACAAACATAATAAATATGTATACTTTTAAAATGACTCAAAATCCACGAAAACGAAAAAAATATTTTAAATAAATATTTTTTTCGTTTTCGTGGATTTTGAGTCATTTTAAAAGTATACATATTTATTATGTTTGTGGGTTGTATGAATATTATTGAATGTTAGTTGATTTAATAAAACTATGGAATTAGAAAGCTTAATGTGGCAAGGATTTCCCTTTTAACAGTAAATATGGCTTAAAAACTAAAACAGTATATTTTCAAAACTTAGTATGTGGACGGGACAAATTGATCGTCTCAGTTGACACACAAAAAAAACAATGATGGTTGTCATATTTTTGTGGTGCCGCCACACGGCATGACACCCAGAGATTTTTTAAATACAGTTTATAAATCTGACTGCTTTTAATTCAACCACAAAACTGTTATGTGCAGATTTGAGATTTGCAATTAAATAAAAATGCTTATCATTTGATGACCCAATTAAAATAGGGACACATTCCACCAATCTTGATCTTTAAACTATTTGTTTGGTTTTTGTAAACGGAAATTCGTGTCCATGTTGTGATTGGTTATCATATAGCCCAACAGTTTTACAAACAACTGTTAGCCGGTTTCAGTTTATTATTAGAATTTCTAGGAACCATCTTTGCCAAAAAAGTTTTTTTCTTCCGATTCCATGGTTTTGCGTGTTTTTTGCAAAATTTTTCCATACATTGTCGCTGAATATGGCCCAATAAGAGGTAGCCGAAAAAAAAAGAATTACCTAATGATATTTTTTATCAAGTCCTATATTTTATCCAAAAACAATGAAATGTTTTTTTATCAGGAAAAAATCTAGTTAGGTTATTAGGGTACTATGCATTCGTGCTTAGTGCTTATTTCAACTCATTGGGCTGCAAAAATAACGATATTTATGTTTATTGTGGTGTTTATTTCGTTCGTCATTTCGCTTTATATCACGCACTCATCATTCTTGGTCTTCAGTTTGGTTTGCGGCAATAATATCAATACTTGCTATAATCGAATTTTCGGTATTTGGTGTGTTTATTACGGTTTATTATAAATATATATACGTGCTTTTAGTTTAAACCAAAATTTAGAAGAAAGCGGTTGTTTTAATTCTTTACCACGGCTTTAAATGCACTGGTTTTAATAAAAAACTGTAAACTAACTTTTTTATATTCAAGGATTTTTTTGTTTTTTTTTTAAATTTGAACATTTTTCGTAAATTTAATAATTGTAATTAAAATTTTTTAAAGCCGCGGTAAAGAATTAAAACAACCGCTTTCTTCTAAATTTTGGTTTAAACTAAAAGCACGTATATATATTTATAATAAACCGTAATAAACACACCAAATACCGAAAATTCGATTATAGCAAGTATTGATATTATTGCCGCAAACCAAACTGACGACCAAGAATGATGAGTGCGTGATAATAAAGCGAAATGACGAACGAAATAAACACCACAATAAACATAAATATCGTTATTATTGCAGCCCAATGAGTTGAAATAAGCACTAAGCACGAATGCATGATACCCTAATAACCTAACTAGATTTTTTCCTGATAAAAAAACATTTCATTGTTTTTGGATAAAATATAGGACTTGATAAAAAATATCATTAGGTAATTCTTTTTTTTTTCGGCTACAACTTATTGGGCCATATTCACGACAATGTACTGGAAAAATTTTCCAAAAAAACACACGCAAAACCATGGAATCGGAAGAAAAAAACTTTTTTGGCAAAGATGGTTCCTAGAAATACTAATAATAAACTGAAACCGGCTAACAGTTGTTTGTAAAACTGTTGGGCTATATGATAACCAATCACAACATGGACACGAATTTCCGTTTACAAAAACCAAACAAATAGTTTAAAGATCACGATTGGCGGAATGTGTCCCTGTTTTAATTGGGTCATCAAATGATAAGCATTTTTATTTGATTGCAAATCTCAAATCTGCACATAACAGTTTTGTTGTTGAATTAAAAGCAGTCAGATTTATAAACTGTATTTGAAAAATCTCTGGGTGTCATGCCGTGTGGCGGCACCACAAAAATATGACAACCATCATTGTTTTTTTTGTGTGTCAACTGAGACGATCAATTTGTCCCGTCCACATACTAAGTTTTGAAAATATACTGTTTTAGTTTTTAAGCCATATTTACTGTTAAAAGGGAAATCCTTGCCACATTAAGCTTTCTAATTCCATAGTTTTATTAAATCAACTAACATTCAATAATATTCATACAACCCACAAACATAATAAATATGTATACTTTTAAAATGACTCAAAATCCACGAAAACGAAAAATATTATTTAAAATATTTTGATGAATAGGTTTAAATATAAATTTATTAATACACTAATTTATCGGGGAATTGTAACAATTAGGACCTTAATAACGCGCTAAACATTTAAGTACAAGAAAGGAACATTATAAGTATAATAATTATATTAAAATTTAATAAACACTTTGAATAACATTATAATATAAACATAATTTTAGGTAATTTTCCAGTGCTAAGCTGTTTAATAATGTTCAACAGAGGTATAACAAAAGGGTATAGTTAACCTATTTTGTTTACTAAGAATAATAATAATATTAAAAAAACTTTTTTTTATATTAAACAAATAATTTTAATGATAATTTTATTAATCTGTGCTATATCGAAATTTGAAACTATTTATGAAACAATATTATAATATTAGCAAACAATAAAGGTTGAAAGAGGCGATAATGTAATAATAAGCTTTTACTGGAAGGACAAGCATTGGGTAAATTGTACATAGATTATTATGTAACTCTACTAAACACAATAAAAATATTTATGCACAAACAGCGACTGCATTATGAATTTTTTTCTTACTGTATTAAAACATAATGAAATGTTTATAACTAAAAAAGATTTACACTCGTGTTGCTGATTAAATGAGTTTAATAACATAAAACACAATTATTCAAGTCATATGCAATTGCTGGCTGCACAATATCTTATCAAGAAAAAACACTAATTTTTTTGGTTCCGTGAAAATACTAAATTTTTTCGCAATATGGTAATTTTAATTTTATTTGCGGCTTAACTGAGCAAAACAAGTGTGATTTACACATTTGATAATCATTTTCCTTGTAAAAATGCAAATAATTTCGCGTACATAAATCAGTAAAATTTCGTATTCTCACAGAATTTTTTTTAGTTTATGCAAATTTGTTTTCAGCTAGCTGAGAACCATTAAATCATTATTTTGGACCTGATATGTATCAACAAGTGACACGGAATGCTCACACACTAACAGTTGAAAGGCAACTTAAACAACACTAAAAAGCCCCACACCTTTCAAAATAGTTATAAGTTAAAAGGTTTTGTTTTTAATCTTTAGTTCAATGACTTTTGGTTAATTTATTACAAAATTAAAAATTTTAGATCAATAAAACAAAAACTGTCTAAATATAATTTTAAAATTAACACTTTTGCAACCAAATTGGGCTTAATTAAAGCAGTTTTTTGTTTCAAACCGTTTTTTAAATTTTAATAAACTAATCGATGACATTTTAATTTTTTTCTTTACTTATTTTTATTCATATTTACTTGTTAGAAAAATTTACCTAACCAAATTTTAAACAAATAATTTCTAGTTTAAGATAATTAATTATAACAATGGTTACAGCCAGGCAAGGCTCTAAAAGAAATACACTTTAAAAAATTGGAATTTAAAGCATTTAGTAGTTCCCGAACGACGATTCAAATATTTTTTTCGCCCTTCATTTTATTAATATCATAAAATTATACAGAGGTGGTTTATGCCAAATCACAAATCTCAAGTTCTGAAGGTACTTTTTTGTAATTTCGTGTAAAATAATACATAATATTATATATATAAGATATCAATTTTGGACAAAATACGGACTAAATTTTGGACAAACACAAAGCGAGAATTTGTTTGGCCATTTTATAATGTTTAAAACTTGGACCTCTTACCCCACTTTTTAAAATGATTGAACCTGGCTATTCACATGATTGTGACACATTCATCAGTTTGTTTTTTTATTAAATCCTATCGCACATGCTACACCAAGAATTAAAAAAATTAAAAAATCTAAAAAGCCAGAAAAGGGCCTGATAAATTTTTCCACGTGATTTTAGATGCATTTAGTATAGTTATATATCAACAAATAATGTATTTTTAAATTTAAAAAAACGATATTGTAAAACGGTTTTTTTTAAAAAAAGAATAAAAATAAGTAGTATAAACATATCAGCGGTTTGTAGTTAAATTTGTTAATGAATAAGTTCTTTCATTAAAAAATTCGTAAATATTTTTTTCTGTAATAAAACAATTACGTGAAAACAATTTTAAGATTTATTTTAAATCATGAAGTTACAAATTTTTATTTTACTATTTAAATATAGTTAAGGTATAAAAAAGTAAGTTCAGTATAGAAATGCTAAGAATTGAAAGGTTTTTCAACAAAAACTCAAGTTAGTCCAACGTTTTTGAAATATGTGTGACTTTTATTCGATATCAAATTTGGCTTATAATATAATATACCTTAGAGAATTTATGTTAGGCAAGTAAAACTTAGTTCCAAAACTGCCGAATAACGTATATTGTTTTCAAACATTTAAGTCCGCAATATTATATAAGTCACAAATTTACTGCTGACACATTTAATACATGATTAGACAACGGAGAACAAAATAAATCAACTAGCCAAATGAAACAGTCCTTTTCAAAATAGAATTAGTGGAACTAAGTTTTGCTCAATTTATAAAAGTAAAGATTTAAAATTGTTTACAAAAATAAGAAAAACGGCATAATCATTCATTACTATAATAAAATAAATTTAATTAATAAACCAACAGACGGCCGGGTTTTTTTTGTTAAAAATTACAAAAAAAAATTATAGAGAATCTACCTAAATGATTATAATCTAACAATTAAAGTTTTACATTTTAGTTCACTGCTTAATTTTTAAGGTTCACTTCTTGGTTTTACAGTAATAATTTTTTGTAAATAGAATTAACATTTTAAACAAAACACTGTTGCTTTTTTTATTATAACACGGCTATATTAATTTAAGATTGTAGGTCATACACTTATCCTAGAGAAATATAATAAGTTTTTATGCTTAAATAAAAGAAACTACAATAATAATAACTAGAACTATGCATTAAAATTAAACTATATAGTGATAGTTAATTGCGTACTGGAAAATCTTTGAGTTAGCCCACCTCACAAAAGAACGTCGATTTTGGCATTAATTTTCAAGTAGACTAAATGACTTAAAATCGGCCAGCCTTAATTTTGGCCACCGACTGTTATTTTTGTTGTGCGCATAATTATGAAAATGAACTGCGTATGGCTAGATAGATGACCAGAAGATCGATCCATCGATACGCTATTTATTTTATAAATTTACGGCGGCAAAAATAATACCGGTGGCCAGAAATAAAGACCTGGCCGACTTTTAAGTCAGTTACTCTATATAGCTATGATTCAAGTTTATACAATAACATGATTATTGTAAAGATCGACCATTCAAATGGTGAGATATGCTCACTTAACGTTTTTTAACATTTTTTTAAAACAGTCAACATATTACATTATTATTAAGTAAACTCGTCAGATAAGAGTTGTTTATTGCCGAGTATATAACAGATTTAAATTAAAAAATGAAAAATTAATGAAAGCCAGAATCCTCTTACAACAATGAAACCAATGTTTTATAACATTACAAAAACTTTTAAACATAGTAGTTTACGACCAAAGTTTCATAAAAAGGGAAAACTTTACACATAAGAATAATCTATAAATTTGTATAAAAATACATATTTTAAAATTAATAGTCTTTTACATATTATTTTAAGAAAAGCTTAATTATTCATAACGGTTAAATTAATATACCAACAAACTTAAAAATAATATTATTATGTATCCTTGGCCTTTGTTAAGCTATCGAAATAGCAAATTTTAAAATGTTTTAGAATCAATGCTGTTGAGCATAATTTCATTAAAAGAGTGGCAAGAAACCCGAATAGTGCAAATTGACCGCCGTTATGGTAAAAAGAACCCAAAGCATTTTTGCACATCAGTAGAAAATCCAGTCCGTGACATTTCTGAACCAACACAAAAACTAGTGTCAAATTATTGTTTCGATTTATTACGGGTTAAGTTTCCATGCGGCGATCAAACAAATACAACACATACAGCAACTACATAAAAAAAACAAAAAAACTTTGCAACAATTTTTAAAAACTTGTGAACTTATGTTTAATATATAGATGTTTCTAATTTTCTTTATTTTCAAAAATACGCGGTATATTTTGCTTTTAGCAGCCAGGAAAATCAAGATGGAGTCAGCTTTCCATTAGAACACGTAAATTTAAAATTTTAGCAATTTTTGTTTTGTAACAGACCTTCTTAGCATAACAAAATAGCAGCCAGTGTCAATGCCAAAATAGCCCAGTGACCCGTTTAAACTGAAAACCATTTGCATATTGATGAATTTCAATAGTGTTTTTTTTATAATTTTGGGGGCTAAAAATTACTATAACTTTGGTACAACGAACGAGACACATTTAGTCTACAATACACGTAAATGTGACTTAGCTTTAAGTTTAAAACTAAAAAAACCTGAAATGTTTTACGTTGATCAGGGTAAAACAAAAAACTATTCATTGACATTGAATATTTTTTTAGTTTAAATAAAAATAACTTATTTATGATATTTCCATTCGTGTTAGGAAGCCGGCGCCACAATTGGGTTATGTTAGGTGAAGAAATAAGAATTTCTATGGAAACTAATCTAAAATTATGTATGTGGTCTTTTAGAATAATAATCCTTTTTGAAGGCAAAGCACAAAATTATTCATTAGCACCACTGAAAATATTTTTTTAAAAATTGTTGCAAGAACATTGTACTACATTACAATACGTAATAATGGGAGAAATACGTTTCTAAATTAGTTAATTGCAAACGCCCATTAATGCATAGAAAATAAAAAAAAAGTATTGTTCAACTAGTCTAGTACAGCTTCATTCCAAACAAAAATCTGCACTTAATTTGGATTATTGTGTCAAAAACAAAATAAAACTTCTTATTGTTAAAATAATACAAAACAACGCTATTAATCTAACGGATTAGGGTAAAAACGGTACCCAAGATCCTCTTTTAGATTTGATTTTGTCCAATTTGTAATAAATTCATTTTTGTAGCCAACCGAAGCCAAGGGGTGGGTTGTTCAAAAATGACATAACCTAAGGAACCTTAAGTTAAGATACGTGAACCTTAATTGTTTTCCTTTAGTTTTTTCGCCCATATTAAGGGTGTTTTTTAATTTAAAGGCAGTACCCATAGATGAGAAAGGGGGGGGGCAGGGTGGGGTCCACCCTTCCGCTAGCCTCGAAATTTTGGGACCCCCCCTAGACGAAAATCTAGGGCCCCCCTCTCCCCAAATTTCCGAATTTTGTACCCCTGATCCTCCTCTAGATTTTGAAATCTGACCCCCCCCCCCTCCCCCCTCGGGAAAATTTTAGGTACCTTTTTTATACTAAATTTTCTTCCAAAAACGTGAATTTTCATCACATATTCATGCTTTTACACCCTTTTTATACATGAATATGGCTTTTTATTCAATAAAATGTAGTATTATCCTATAAAAAGAACAATTATTAAAGTTTTTATGGTTTAAAACTGTTTTGCTTTGAACACCGGACCCCACCTGACCCCCCTCTAGATTTCAAATTTTGCACCCCGGGTCGACCCCCCCCCTAAAAAGCTAGGGGGGGGGTCCAGACCCCCCTGGGAGCTCCCTCCTAGAATTCAAAATTCGATTTACCCCGGGTAACCACCCACCCTAGCTTCCCCGACCGTGCTCACCTATGGAAGTACCCGTACGCCATCTTGGTTCTTGGTGTGATTAATTTAAGTAATAAACTATATTTTTTTTGTAATTCTAAAAAAACTTAATTATAACTACTAAACAGCAACAAGTTTTAATTATATAATAAAAAAACAGATACAATAGTAGAGCAAGCTATAAAACAATGGTTGGTATGTGCAAAGTTTCTAAAAATATACTTAAAATGCATAAATTCTAAATATTTGTGCTTTTTTTTGAAATTTTTAATGGTTTTTTATTATTGGTCATCTTAAATTAGTTATTTAAAAATTTTTCGCAAAAAACAACAAAAATATAAATTGAAAAAAAAAACATAAGTTTTTTGTTGGTATTGACTTAAGTTTTTAATTATCTCACAATTCAAGGAACGTGTCTTATTTTAAACACCTGAACTTAAGGTAAGTAAGTATGTTTGAGTTCTGAACAACGCAAATAGTTAATTTACTCCCGGCTTTAAGGGGCCTTTTCTTTTTCTTTTTTTGAACAACTTATCCCAGTAACCTGGAAGACAAAATTATTATAAACACAACAAACAAACAAAACACCGTAAGACAAAAATTTTATTTAAACAGAGTTTTAAAGCAATTAAAAACGAGTTGATTTATGATTATGAAATTTTTTCAACCCTTATACGAAAATAAATGCAAAATAAAACCGTTACGTTTTTTAATAAATTTGTCACTTAATAAATAATTTAAAAAAGTAGTTTTATCTGATTACCACAGGCTGCCTTTCCAACGGAAGCTATTAAAAATCAAGTTAAAGACTTTAGGGTTACTTAAAGGCTCATTTTTACAAATTTTCACGGCGCTGTATTAATATTTTCCAACACAGCCACGCAAAAAAAGACAAATAAAAATTTTTATCTTGCGAGTGCGACAGTATTTAATAATGCTGAGGATGAATCATTATACTGGTGTGGCAAAAGTAAAAGCACAATTACATCGTACACTAGAACCCCGAACGCTGCTCAAAAACTTAAAAAACAGACATTAGGGTCTAAACACAAAATTTTAAAACAACCTTCTTTAGTGACAGTATAAGCCCATGAATTTTTAATTAAAACAAAAAATTATGCAATTTTTGACAATTTTATGTGTTATTTTTAACTTTTTGAGCAGGCTAAACTTTATCGGTAGGAAAAAAAGACGTTCTGGAAGCAAATTAAAACTATAATCATAATACAATTGCATTGGTTAATTTGGAAACAGAAAAAACGATTGAAAACACCTATTTTCGTTTGTTTATTACAATTTAAGTTAAATATTTCTATGAAATCATTACATTTTAATAGAAAAAACTAGTGATGGGCGGAACTGCGGAACCCTCGAAACCGGAATTGAAATTTTGAAAAAATCTGGAACCGGAATTCCAAAATTTGCCCGGAACATCCGAAACCCGGAACATGCGGAACCCGGAACTGCCCATCGCTAGAAAAAAATGATTGAATCAGTAAATAATTCAAAACTGCAAATAGGTTTTTTGCAAGCGTTCATCCTTATACTTTCCTAATATTAACTTACTTGCCATTGCTTCAGTAAAGCTTAAAACCCATAAATATTTATCGGGAATAATGGTTGAATCAAGCAAAAGCATGAAGCATTTTCTTACTTAATAAAGTGTTGAACCGTGTTTCTGAATTTGACGCAAAATGTACTAAAAAAGGGGCTATTTTCCACTTTTTTCTGTTATAAATCTTAAAGTAATTTAAATAATTAAGATTTGTAATCGCAAAAGCAATGGCACACCTCAAAATAATATGATAATACACGAAAAATTGTACAAAGCATAAAAAGGGAATGCCGGATTTAAAAAAAGTATCTATTTGCTTAAGGTCACAGGAAATAGCACACCTTACAAACTGCATTCGTTAAATATAGATAACATCAACATATTGAAAACTACAATTTTTTATTTAATATCTTGTATTTTGCTAGAAGATATCTGCATAACAAGTCAATTCATTGATTATACTTAAAATTAAACATGTTTTAAAAAATTAAGTAACGTAAACAATAAAGGAATCGGGTATATTGAATTATACCAGATCTTTTTGTAATCAAAATTCAAACCAAAAAACCAGTAAACTAACGCATATCTATTGCAAATAAATAAATCCCAACCAAAATTATAATAAAGAACTTGTGTTTTTAGATGCATAGACGAAACAATTTTTTGAAAGTTACAGACAAAACCACCCACAGTTTTTAATACAGCAGTTCTGAGGTTTTTAACCCAAAAATTTCATGGTAACAGTGGAAGCCGAATTAATTTGGAGGTGAAAAGTTAAAACGTTCAACGAGTTCTGCCAATATTATGGCATTGCCCATAAAACAAAATTAAATGCTACGATATTTTGCATTTAAAATTATTTTAGCACTATTTGGATTTTCAATGAGTTGTTTTTACTTGACTCTCTTATTTGAATATATCATAAAATATTAAAACATAACATATTAAAAATGCTAATTAATATCCACGCAGGAAATTGTGAAAAGTTGACCAAACCGCAACTTTATAAAATAATTTTTATGCGTCATTACCGGGTTTTTAATTAGAAATAGATGACTTAGAATATACAAAATATTTAAGAACAAAACAAGCAATTATTTTGTGAATTCAGTTAATAAAATTAAGTTAACTAGACATTCGGCGACAAAATCATTCACATAAAATTTAATAATTTTTAAGTAGATTCATAATACAAATAAAAAATGACACAAGCTTATTAAATAAAAAATAATATTTATTGACTGGCTAGCTGAAGCTTATTTTTAACTTACCTATTGTCGACTAATATACGCGATTTATTTTAGTTTCCTGTTCGTTCAGTAAATAAGATAATAACTTTTGTTTTGTTTTTTTTAATTAAAATACTAAACAAACTGTGAGGCTTCTACGAACCTGGGTAAAAAATCAACACATTGAACAATGTCGAAAGAAATTTCAAATTTACAAAAAATGCATAATTATACCATTCTTCAGCATTTCAACACACAAGAACACGGAATAAGCTACTTGATTAAAGTATTAATAAAACGGCAAAAATGTTTCACATCTTCCTATAAAATATTAATCAGTGCTATTTTTACGCTCATTCCTTAAAAAATTCCATGTTCTTGTTAGCCCAGACTAAAATAACGACATTACACACGATCATTTGGGAATAATAAGTTTTATTAAAATTCACACAACACTACACGCGCAATCACGCCAGGCTGAAAGAAAATTCTCTAAACAAAAGATAGAAAGCAAAATACTTTTCAAATGATATAATATTAAAAACTTTAATAAAATACGATAGACAACAATCTGTTTTTATATACAATACCGAATGACAAAATCATCAATAACGTGTAGCGCACCCGTTTCACGTTGACTAAAAGTGCGTAGTAGCATTAATACGTAGTTTTACAGCATGGAATTGATTGAAATTACAACCGAAGTGGAGCGGTGAAATGCGTATTAATCATTAAAAGTATAAAACTAGGTTTTTTTAGGAGTATTACCCATTTTCCCCACTCAAAAAAATCCTAAAACTAGAAACTAATTTTTTTAAGACAAACAAATAAAATGGTTTATTTTAGAATAACTTAAATTCAAATCCGCCCCACTTACGGCCATTAATTAAACAGCGTTTTAAAATTTGGATGTGAAAATTTCTTTTTGTTAAGTTAAAATTATTACAAAAATAAAGTATTTCACACATTCACAATATCAACAATTAATACTGACCAATTATTATACCAAAACTTCAAATCCAAATTTTAAAAAGAGCCTATTTAATAAATTGATTTAAAAAATAACTATCGACAATAACGTGTTGATTGCGATTGTATAGTATTAAAAAGACAACGATAATCTCCGAACCGTCTACAGTTTGTACAAGTCAAAAATACAATAACTAGAACATAAAAACAAGTGACTCGAATATGCACATAGCATAAGCGCAGCGAGAATAAAAAATAAAGTCGCTAGGGTAACTGACAATGATAGAGAAAGCGGATTTTTAAATTTTTAAAAGGCGCACTTTTCGATTTTAATCATTATTTTTAAAAAAATTATTATATATACCGTCGCTGTCTGCAGAGATTTTCCATTCTCGCCGAGCATGTGAAAACAATTCCATCAAAGACTAAACTTTTCTGCACGCAAACTGATCAAAAAGAATAAACAAACGGAACGAAACGCAATGGGTGTACAAATCACCAAAAAAACAAGGCAGAATTAAGCGGATGGTGTAACAGTCAGACTAAATAGCATCGAAAAATTGGAAGACGAGGAAAAAAATAAATTTTACGCTAATTATTGTTTGTTTTTTTTAACACTAAGAAGAGACAGTTTACATCAATCCATTGCAAAACATTTGCAAAAAAATAATTACGTTAATTCGTCTATAAGAGCAAAACAGGAATTACTATAAGCGCTGATGACTTATTTATTGCCTCGTCAACTACGTACATAATAATATATACTTACATATTTTAAGTAATAATCACAAATTATTTTTAATTATTCATATCGCGAACTACGCAGCTACTGAAAAAAAATTACAATTCCGCCAAGATTGAACAACAAAATAATAATAATAATCCCAAAAATACAACAGAATATAAATCGAGAATAATAGTCAGTTTTATAATGCATAAGAATATATGTATACTTTATTATAAACGGTATTGGGGCGTAACCTGAACCGCAGCGACGCTTACCTGAGCCGCGGTCAGCTAGCGATGACGTCATATTACGTAAACATGACGTCATTTTAACCACTCCATGACGTCACTCACTATCCGAAGTGCAACTGGGGCTGAAACGAGTAAAACAAGCACCATTAAACCCAGCGAAAGAGCCTACAGTTTTGTGAAACACCCACACATAGTCAATCCGTTTTTCAAAACATCAAAATACAATGTCACCTTATTACAGTAGCAGAATTCGAATAATAATCGTCCAAAGCAGTCGAGTACTAAAATATATTATCAATTAAACAGTAAACATTAGTAGCGCACATAAATAATAATAATGGTTGAACGGGCATAAAAATAAACAAAATAATTTTAGTCACATAGACGGACAGACCTGTGCACTGCCCCCGGGGGGTTTCATGAAGCTAGGACAACTCCAAAATGGGGGGCCGGGGGAGGCGATTTTTTTAAAACAGAAGGGGGGCAAGCAGGGGAGAAAAAAAGAAGAAAAAAAAATGAAGTAAAAAGGGACAAAAAGCGAAATATAAGTATAAGTAAACATAGGTCTAAAATGGCTTATAATGCATTTAAATAGACTAAAAACTGCTAATATTTTGCGATGATGGCGACATAATAGGTTAAAAATGGCGCCATAATTTTTGAGTACTTTTCTTTTTTTTTTCCGGGGGGGGGGAGCACAGCCAGTATATAACCTTCCAAGGAGGGATGTACAGACCGTTAGGTGAATTAACAAAGAGGGGAGGAGCATTTTCAAAACGGAAAGGGCACGGTGGTTCAGTTTTTTAAAACCAGTGATGCACAAAAAAGATAAAGAGCAAAAAAATCAATATTAAGTAAAAATACGTCTAAATTGGCTTAAATTTAGCAAAAATAAGTAAACACTGCAAAAACTGCTAACACAAGTCAAAATGGAGAATATTTTTTAGTAGTTGGGGGGGGGGGCAGCCACTAATAAAGTGGGGGCATTTACGAATCATGCACAAGTGTGAAAGAAAATAATATCTGAATAATGGTCCGCGGGAACGGGGGCGGCGTTTAAATGATCAACTTCCCGTATTTTGGAAACTATAAGGATGCCCAGAAAAATTTTCGGCCCCCATATCCAGGAAATATCTCATTGTGATTATTAGTGTTTTTAGCGCTGAGAGGAGAGGAGATCAATCATACATTGGCAGCAGTGCCGTGCCCAGGGGGGAGCGGGGCGGGGGAGTGCGGCCGCCTTCCCCCGAAGATTTTTTTGTAAGGGGAAAGAAAAATTACGTTTTTTAAATTTTGGGAGAGAAAAATTTTTTCTTAAATATTAATACAGAAACTTTCCTGATGCCTTCTAAAAGCATATTAATAGCCAAAAACAAATTATCCCCGCTTCGCGGGTAGTTTAAATTGACAATTTATCTTAGTTTTTCGATTTTAAATCGATTTTGTCGTTCAATAGTTAAGGCATACATGTTAAATAAAACTACTATAAACACTATTAACATTTTATTAACGTTTTAAACACATGTTTTTAATGTATAGGGATAAAAAAAACCTTAAATTTTGTATTAGTTATCATCTGGAATTAAAATATCTAGTGTATTTTAGCGCCTTGAATTAAAAATTTTCTCCCTCCGGGGGGCAGAATGCCCCCCGGACAAGGGGGCTTTGCCCCTTGACCCCGCTGACCCATTTCTGGGGGACGGCAGTCTCCCAGACCCCCCTCAGGGTTAGTGTATCCCCCCTAAACCGCCCCCCCAAATGAAATCCTGGACACGCCACTGATTGGCAGGTTGGTCAGGAGTTGGGAGGGAAGATTCAACGCGGATTCAAGGGAAGGCTTAAAATTCGAAGAACGCATTCTCACTATTTATTTGGAGTGTCACATCTTATTTATATAATCGTTTTTCATTTTGAAAATAAAAAATTGAAAAAACCCTAAATATACGTAAAAAAGAAATTTGCACTTGTAAGTTTTTATGTGCTAAACCTCTTTTTTATATCCTCAAAACTTTAATTTGAAGGTACCAAGAATAATATTACAACGCAGGAGAAATGTCCGACTGTACACTAAATTTTTGAACAAAATTTTAGTAAAAAAAGTCACACATGCGCTACTTACTTTTTTGTTGTAGGAAAATAATAGCAGTGCGAAAAAGGCACCATTAAGTGGAAAGAAAGTAATTGGCAATTTGCTTTGCAAGAAAACTAACTGTCCGTTAAAAATTGCTGCGCAGGAAAACTGGCAGAAAATGGCCTATTTTTATAGAAAGGCGCACAAGTTGCGCGTGTGCGATCTATAAACACTATTAACATTTTATTAACGTTTTAAACACATGTTTTCAATGTATAGGGATAAAAAAAATCTTAAATTTGTCATTGCCCCCCCCCCCAAATTCGGGAGTTCCCGACCCAATGATTCATGGGCACGAGGGACGAACCTGAACCTCCAAAAAACTCGGGAATGTGTTTTAACACCCTCACTTCGGATTGGAGGGAAAGGTTCTCATAGGTAGCCTCTGGTTTTAGAGAATTCAAAAAATTGTCTTTAAAATAACTTAGTACCTCCAAGAACATAAAATAACACAAAATTTGTATTTTAATTCCAGATGATAACTAATACAAAATTTAAGGTTTTTTTTATCCCTATACATTGAAAACATGTGTTTAAAACGTTAATAAAATGTTAATAGTGTTTATAGATCGCACACGCGCAACTTGTGCGCCTTTTCTACAAAAATAAGCCAGTTTTCCTGCGCAGCAATTTTTAACGGACAGTTAGTTTTCTTGCAAAGCAAATTGCCGACTACTTTCTTTGCACTCAATGCTGCCTTTTTCGCACTGCTATTATTTTCCCACAACAAAAAAGTAAGTAGCGCATGTGTGACTTTTTTACTAAAATTTTGTTCAAAAATTTAGTGTATAGTCGGACATTCTCTTGCGTTGTAATATTATTCTTGGTACCTCCAAATTAAAGTTTTGAGGATATAAAAAAGAGGTTTAGCACATAAAAACTTACAAGTGCAAATTTCTTTTTTACGTATATTTAGGTTTTTTTCAATTTTTTATTTTCAAAATGAAAAACGATTATATAAATAAGATGTATTCCAAATAAATGGTGAGAATGCGTTCTTCGAATTTTAAGCCTTCCCTTGAATCCGCGTTGAATCTTCCCTCCCAACTCCGGACCAACCTGTCAATCAGTGGCGTGTCCAGGATTTCATTTGGGGGGGGCGGTTTAGGGGGGATACACTAACCCTGAGGGGGGTCTGGGGGGCTGCCGTCCCCCAGAAATGGGGTTCTAAGGGGTGAGAAACCCCCAGCGGGGTCAAGGGGCAAAGCCCCCTTGTCATGCCCCCCGGAGGGAGAAAATTTTTAATTCAAGGCGCTAAAATACACTAGATATTTTAATTCCAGATGATTAATACAAAATTTATGGTTTTTTGAAAACATGTGTTTAAAACGTTAATAAAATGTTAATAGTGTTTATAGTAGTTTTATTTAACATGTATGCCTTAACTATTGAACGACAAAATCTATTTAAAATTAAAAAAAACTAAGATAAATTGTCAATTTAAACTACCCGCGAAACGGGGATAATTTGTTTTTTGGCTATTAATATGCTTTCAGAAGGCATCAGGAAAGTTTCTGTATTAATATTTAAGAAAAAATTTTTCTCTCCCAAAATTTAAAAAACGTAATTTTTCTTTCCCCTTACAAAAAAATCTTCGGGGGAAGGCGGCCGCACTCCCCCGCCCCGCTCCCCCCTGGGCACGGCACTGCTGCCAATGTATGATTGATCTTCTCTCCTCTCAGCACTAAAAACACTAATAATTACAATGAGATATTTCCTGGATATGGGGGCCGAAAATTTTTCTGGGCATCCTTATAGTTTCCAAAATACGGGAAGTTGAGCATTTAAACCCCACCCCCGTTCCCCCGGACCATTATTCAAATATTATTTCCTTTCACACCTGTGCATGATTCGTAAATGCCCCCAATTTATTAGTGGCTGCCCCCCCCCCCAACTACTAAAAACT
This sequence comes from Microlaimidae sp. YZB2_3, assembly GCA_030248175.1. Taxonomy (NCBI): domain Eukaryota; kingdom Metazoa; phylum Nematoda; class Chromadorea; order Desmodorida; family Microlaimidae; species Microlaimidae sp. YZB2_3. The sequence goes on from JASAMX010016577.1 coordinate 18,932, forward strand.
ATTCTCCATTTTGACTTGTTTTAGCACAGTTTTTGCAGTGTTTACTTATTTTTGCTGCAATTTTAAGCCAATTTAGACGTATTTTTACTTAATATTGATTTTTTTGCTCTTTATACTTTTTTGTGCATCACTCGGTTTTAAAAAACAGATCCACCGTGCCCTTTCCGATTTGAAATGCTCCTCCCTCTTTGTTAAGTGACCTAACGGTCTGTACATCCCTCCTTTGGAAGGTTATATACTGGCTGTCTTCCCCCCCCCCGGAAAAAAAAGAAAAGTACTCAAAAAAGCAATACGTAACTGAACGAAGTACGTTACA
>JASAMX010016581.1:0-14000 GCA_030248175.1 Microlaimidae sp. YZB2_3
GTCTGTACTCGTTCAGTTACGTATTGCTCCAAGGGCGAAGGGGGGAGGGTTAGATTATTTCAAATTCTAGAGGGGGTTTAGGGGTAAAAAATTCGCAAATTTGGGGGAAGGGGGAGCCCTAGATTTTCGTCTAGGGGGGGGGGGAGTCCCAAAACTTCGAGGCTAGAGGGGTGGACCCCACCCTACCCCCCTTTCTCATCTATGCTCCGCCCCCCTTGAAATTTGTGGGGGGGGGGGGCGAAGCCCCCCTTAATTTTTAAAAACGTTAAAAAAGCAGGGATAAACGTAGATAAAGCTGTATAATACACTGTTTTTGGCCTAATAATCTAATTGTCAAATGTTTTTAGCAGTAAAAACATGTTTTCTTAGTTAAAAATTACATTAGCACACATTGGAGGAGTCTGTGGATTTTACAAAAAAGCAATTTGGAGACCTTTCAGACCACTTGGCTAAACCCACATTGTAAACAGCACATGAGAAGCATCTCGACTCCATGTTTTCTAGCTACCTACCTATATGAAAAAAATCCCAGCCAATGCTATAGGTGGCTGGAAAATTTAGGAAAGGAAGGTACATAAATCAATAAATATGATTGTTTGTTTTGCTTTCTGTGTAGTACTTATTACTTATAAAAAATATTGTACTAACTTTGAAATAACATTAGCATAAGGCAAGATAAATAGCGAGATATATATGTATGTGTACTATAGAAAGTGACCGCTGAGCAAAGTGAAGCGGAAAAATTTTTTGGTTTTCGGAGGTCAATTGGGGTCCTAAAATTATTGTAAAGTTTGGTGCTGAGTGATTAGCGGGGCACTAGATAATTTTGAATTTTTGGCCTTTGAAAACCCTCAAATTTTACTGTCTGGCGACCATTTTGGGGAGGGGGTTGGCCGCCACCTTGCCCAACCACTATCCTTATTTTTTCCCCTGTCCGACCGTTTTGGGGGGAGGCGGCCGCCCCCCCCCCCGCCCCCGTGGTTACGTCCCTGTCTGAAACTGAATGCAAGGTTCTGCATATATCGGCGGACCTGTGCACTGCCCCCCGGTTTGACGGGGGGGGGCAATTCCAAAACGGGGGGCGCGTGGCAAGAGGGGAGCTTTTTGAAACGGGGGGGCAATAAAACGGGGGGGGGGCAAGCAGGGGGAAAGAAAAAGAAAAAAAGAAGAAAAAGAGAAAAAAAGAAAGGAAAAGGGAAAAAAGGGACAAAAAAAGCGGAAATAAGGTAAAAATAGGTCTAAAATGGCTTGAAATGCTTTGAAATAGGCTAAAAACTGTAAAAAATATAGCAATGATGGCGTCATAATAAGTCAAAATTGGCGTCATATTTTTAGGGTACTTTTTCATTTTTTGGCGGGGGGGGGGGCAATAAAACGGGGGGGGGCAAATCCTCCAATAAAACGGGGGGGGGCATTTTCAGACCGTGCACAGGTCTGTATCAGTAAAGATGCAAAATAACAAACATGATTATTGTATAGACGGTCATAATTTAAATAAAACTGACTTAGTAAAAGATTTAAGAGTTTACATTTCAAAAAATTTCAATTGTCAGATCATTGTAAAACTATTGCTAAAAAAGCATTAAAAATGACTTCACTAATTTTTAGGACATTTAACTCAAGCTCAGAACAAAATTTAGTAAAAGCTTTTACTACATACGTTAGGCCAACCTTGGAATACGCAAGTGTAATATGGTAACCTTTTTTACAGCAAGACATAAAAATCATTAAAAACGTGCAACATAGTTTTACAAGACGGCTTTTTAAAAGGTGTAAACAATCCTATAAAACTTATGAGGAACGCCTCAGGCATTTACATCTTACCACACTTCAGGACAGAAAAACTAATGCTGATCTATCTGAGTGTTACAAGATTTTAAACAAACAAACAGACCTGTGCACGGTCTGAAAATGCCCCCCCCGTTTTATTGGAGGATTTGCCCCCCCCCCGTTTTATTGCCCCCCCCCCCCCCCCGCCAAAAAATGAAAAAGTACCCTAAAAATATGACGCCATTTTTGATCTATGATGACGCCATCATTGCTAATTTTTTGCAGTTTTTAGCCTATTTCAATGTATTTTAAGCCATTTTAGACCTATTTTTACTTTTTTTTTCGCTTTTTTTGTCCTTTTTTTCCTTTTCCTTTCTTTTTTTTTATTTTTTTCTCTTTTTCTCTTTCCCCCCTGCTTGCTTCCCCTCCCCGTTTCAAAAAAGTTGCCCCCCCGTCCCCCCCCGTTTTGGATGTGCCCCCCCCCCGTTTTAACCCCGGGGGAGGGGGCAGTGCACATGTCTGAACAAACAAGTCTCATTAAGACTCTTTTTTTAGTTTAAATCAAAATCCCACAAGAGGACATTCATTAAAACTAAAAGTTCAAAAAGTAGAATTAACGCAAGAAAATATGATTTTGTAACCGAGTTGTTGAAAAATGGAATGCTCTGTCTCAAGAAAAAATTTCAGCTACTTCTCTTAGGTCTTTTAAGAATAAACTTCAACTAATAAATTCACCATAAAAAATTTATCCTTAATAAATCACACTTAGGGTTGTGTCATGTTTTGTGATAATGAAAAAAAAATTAATTTTTCAATATCATATGTAACTTTCAAGATGAAAAAATTTTAAAGTCAGGAATTAATTAAAAATTATATCGGGTTTATGAAAAATTAAACTAAATTGTTTAGAATGTTTAAAAAAAATTGTTTTTAACTTACTCACTTTGTTTATTTATGGCTTAAATTAGTGCTTTCTTAAAGCCTTTGAGTCATATTTCTGGAAGAAAATAAACCATGTTTTTGTTATTTTTGGCAACCCTATTCAGTTCGCAAGTTTTTGATGATTACAATGTTTTTTTTTTCTAGAAATAAACTTTGAACTATAACATTTTGGTAAAAAATACCATTGGGTAATTTGACAATCTGACTGATTGACCTTTGAGCTTATTTTTCCTGAACCTAAGCAAAGCCTAAAAATCAAGCTAAATTGATTGATGGTCAATTAGTCCGAATGTGAAATTACCAAATGGTATTTTTACCTGAATGTCATTTGTCAAAAGTTTTTTTACCAAAAGTATTTTTACGCAGGAATAATTACTGGGAACGTTCTGTGGCGCCAGTTCGTGACAAATTTTGGACAATTTTAAGCGATTGTCACACAAAATCAGTAAGAAGTAGAAAAAAATTTAAACCATATTAAGAGCTAAGTCAAAGAAATGCAAAAAATATATGTTTAAGTTGTTTAAAAGCTTAGTGAAAATGTTCCTTAGCACCCATAAATAATTATACTTGCTGAAAATAAATAATTTTTGGGTATAAATGGGTTCATAACTCCTTAAGTAGGGTTTAAATCCCAGAAATAACCTAAAAAATTGAGGTCCACATGTTCGATTTATTTACGATGTAAAGATGTTTTATATGTGTATTTTACTTTTAAATCAGTCAAATCGCTAATTGGTACAATTATGGGACTTGGATCAAATCAATAGTATAAGCTAATTTTAAGATTCAACCCATAAATCAATAGAAGAATTTAATTGTCATGCTAATGCAAGATCCAAAGTGAAAAGAAAAAAGACCTTTCTAATGTCTCAAATTTCAATCTTTTTGATCTGAGATCGACCTCATAGTTTTAGGGTACTTTTTCATTTTTTGGTGGAGGGGGGAGGCAATAAAACAAGGGGCGAATCGTCCAATAAAGCGGGGGAACATTTCCAGACCGTGCACAGGTCTGCTCGCTTTATTAGTGGATGTTCACCTACCCCGGTTTTAATGCTTTGCTAAAAAAAAACTAAAAAAACTCCCCCGCATGCCCCCTCGTTTTATTGCCCCCTATACATACCCCTGCTCCAAATTTTTGAAAAGCCCCTCATTAAATCCCAGGGGTTAGTGCATTCTGCAAGTCTGAACTCACCAATTTATCAGCTTTTTAGGCCATGTTCACTTATGTTTTTTCTTTCTTTTTATCTCGCATTTTTGTTTATATTAGCAATCTTTATCTCACTGTAAGCTAGAGTCTATGTACTATGTTTGGTTTTTGTTACCTACCACCCAACTTCTTCATTTCGTTTTCGTAATTTATTTTATTTACCGCCTTTATTTTTTTAGTGTCAAAGAAGGGGGATTAAATTTGATTCCCCAGGGGATTAGATTTCTGTCAAAACGATGCATAGATTATAGAAGTAAATTTTAATTCACAAATTATTTAGCTTATTGCCAAAAGTTATAAATGGCGGTATTGCTGGAATTGTCGGGGTCACATGCGTTTTTCCTATTGATTTGGTAAAAACTCGCTTACAAAATCAGCAAATTGGTCCAAAAGGTGAAAAAATGTACAATGGAATGTAAGTGTAATTTATTTTTCTTTCAAAAAAAACACACACACACACAAATTATTATTATTTATTACCTACTACAACATAAACGCCATGTTTATTACATAACTTTGATGTTTACTGAGATATAAAAGTTTTTAATATAGAAAAACGTTTAGGATTGATTGTTTCAAGAAAAGCTACAGCCATGGCGGTTTTCGTGGAATGTATTCTGGTAAATTAATTTAAAATTTAGACCAGTCAGTCGGTAATAAAAGTATGGTTATTAGTATTAATTAAAATATAATTATTTGTATATATATATTTGTATATGTATATTATATAATTATTTGAAATATAAAAAAAATTATTAAAGTTTGCTTTTTTGTCTTAGCACAAAAACTAATCTTTAAATAAGGTATATGAAAAACTATTCAAAAACGATTTTTATTTTTTATTTTTTTAATTTCATTCATGTTACAGTATTATTAATAAAATTGCGCTTCCAAAATGTTCTTGGTTTGAGACCGAACCAATGTAGGATTCAAGTGTAATTTTTAACAATAAAGCTAAATAAAGTGTAAAATAGAATACAAAAACAGGCTTTTGACTTTGTTTTCGCCGTGTCTATATTTAGTTTTAATTTTAATGAATTTTCGATTTACCTTTTTGTTTGAATAGTTAAAATGTTCTATTTAATTAACAGATTATGTGCGCGGTCAGGCGATGCTCCCCACTTATAGGTAAGAAAGGGGGCAGTGTGGGGTCGACCCCCCTAGCCTTGAATTTTGGGACCCCCTCTAGACGAAAATCTAGGGGCCCCCCCTCCCCCCGAATTTCCAAATTTTTTACCCCTGACCCCCCTTTAAAATTTAAAATCCGACCCTCCCCCTCCCCCTCGGGAAATTTTTAGGTACTTTTTTGTACTAAATTTTCTTCAAAAAACATAAATTTTCATCACATATTCATACTTTTACATCCTTTTTATACCAGAATATCGCTTTTTATTCAATGAATTGTAGTATTATCCTATAAAAAGAACAATTATTAAAGATATCATGGTTTAAAACTGTTTTGCTTTAGACACCGGACCCCACCTGACCCCACTCTAGATTTTAAAATTTCGCACCCCGGGTCGTTTAAAAGTAGTTTTTAACAAAGAAACTGAAACGGAGCAGTAGCCGAGTGGCTAGAGCGTAGGACTCAGAATCCAGGAGTTCTAGGTTCGAATCCCCCTAGGAGTTATTTTTAACACCAAAAAATGTTTTTTTTTTGTAATTTTAACTTTTTAATTAAAAAAGTGTACATTATTTAATACTGTATTCAACACCGAGTACGTGCTTTGAGGTGGTTTTGAAGTAAAACCGGGGTAGAGTCAGAGTGCCCTCCCTAGGGGGGTCGCGACCCCCCCCTAGTGCCCCCTCGGGGGTCAAATCAAAAAACGAAGTTAGGATTCGTAATCAGGACCCCCGAAAACTCCCGAGTGGTTGTTTTTGGAAAAATCAAAGAAATTTTCGGAACTGTAGTGTTCTACCTTAAATATAACTTATAATATTCGGTTGGATGGGTTTTTAAGTTACATAATTGATTTAGTTACATATTTTATAGGAAGTGCAGTAAATATATTGCTGATAACTCCAGAAAAAGCAATTAAACTGGTGGCTAATGATTTTTTTCGACACAAGCTTTCTACAAAAGACGGGTAAGTAATTCACTTTAAAATTATAGAAATATTTATAGTTGTAAACCTATTATTGGTTGTTGTACAGTCATAGGTGTTTGGGGGGGGACAGAGGGGTCCACCCCTTCCCCCTAGAGCCAAAATTTTGGACCCCCCCAAGAAAAAATTCAGGGGGCCCCCCTCCCCCAAAGCTCGAAAGCGGTCCGGCCTGACCCCCTAGCGAGGCTGACCCCCCTCCCTCTCGACCAATTTGAAAGTATATTTTTTATTTACTGTCAAAACACGGTTTTTTAGTTGAAAACAGTGTTTAAATACACTTTTTAGGCCTAAATACGCTGTTCTAATACATAAAATTAAATATTAGACCTAAAAACACTTAAATTATTGAGTTAAAAAAATTTTGCTAAAAAATTGGACCCCCTGACCCCCCCCCTAAATATGAAATCTCGCACCCGGGGGTCGACCCCCCCTAAAAAGCTAGCCCCTCCTAGATTTTGAAATGTCATTTACCCGGGGTAAACACCCCCCTAGCTTTTTAACCGTGTTCATTTATGGGGGAGGGGTCCAGGGGGGTCCGGACCCCCCTGGCTTTTTAGGGGGGTCGGACCCCGGGTGCGAGATTTTCAAATTAGGGGGGGGGTCATGGGGGGGTCCAATTTTTTAGCAAAATTTTTTTAAACTCAATAACTTAAGTGTTTTTAGTTCTAATATTTAATTTTATGTATTAAAAAGCGATATTTAGGCTAAAAAGTGTATTTTTTAAACACTGTTTTCAACTAAAAAACCGTGTTTTGACAGTAAATAAAAAATATACTTTCAAATTGGTCGAGAGGGAGGGAGGGGGGTCAGCCTCGCTAGGGGGGTCAGGCCGGACCGCTTTCGAGCTTTGGGGGAGGGGGGCCCCCTGAATTTTTTCTTGGGGGGTCCAAATATTAGTGGCTGGGGAGGGGAGACCCCACACCCCCAAGCCCAGATTTTAGGCTCCAAGGGGTAGACCCCTCTGTCCCCCCCAAACACCTATGACTGTACAACAACCAATAATAGGTTTACAACTATAAATATTTCTATAATTTTAAAGTGAATTACTTACCCGTCTTTTGTAGAAAGCTTGTGTCGAAAAAAATCATTAGCCACCAGTTTAATTGCTTTTTCTGGAGTTATCAGCAATATATTTACTGCGCTTCCTATAAAATATGTAACTAAATCAATTATGTAACTTAAAAACCCATCCAACCGAATATTATAAGTTATATTTAAGGTAGAACACTACAGTTCCGAAAATTTCTTTGATTTTTCCAAAAACAACCACTCGGGGGTTTTCGGGGGTCCTGATTACGAATCCTAACTTCGTTTTTTGATTTGACCCCCGAGGGGGCACTAGGGGGGGGGGGGGGTTGCGACCCCCCTAGGGAGGGCACTCTGACTCTACCCCGGTTTTACTTCAAAACCACCTCAAAGCACGTACTCGGTGTTGAATACAGTATTGAATAATGTACACTTTTTTTAATTAAAAAGTTAAAATTACAAAAAAAACATTTTTTGGTGTTAAAAATAACTCCTAGGGGGATTCGAACCTAGAACTCATGGATTCTGAGTCCTACGCTCTAGCCACTCGGCTACTGCTCCGTTTCAGTTTCTTTGTTAAAAACTACTTTAAACGACCCGGGGTGCGAAATTTTAAAATCTAAAGGAGGGTCAGGTGGGGTCCGGTGTCCAAAGCAAAACAGTTTTAAACCATAATATCTTTAATAATTGTTCTTTTTATAGGATAATACTACATTTAATTGAATAAAAAGCAATATTCTGGTATAAAAAGGATGTAAAAGTATGAATATGTGATAAAAATTTACGTTTTTGGAAGAAAATTTAGTAGAAAAAAGTACCTAAAAATTTTCCGAGGGGGAGGGGGGGGTCGGATTTTAAATTCTAAAGGGGGGGTCAGGGGTAAAAAATTCGGAAATTCGGGGGGAGGGGGGCCCCTAGATTTTCGTCTAGGGGGGGTCCCAAAATTCAAGGCTAGGGGGGGTCGACCTCACACTGCCCCCCTTTCTTACCTATAAGTGGGGAGCATCGCCTGACCGCGCACATAATCTGACACGTCAATTAAATAGAACATTTTAACTATTCAAACAAAAAGGTAAATCGAAAATTTATTAAAATTAAAACTAAATATAGACACGGCGAAAACAAAGTCAAAAGCCTGTTTTTGTATTTTATTTTACACTTTATTTAGCTTTATAGTTAAAAATTACACTTGAATCCTACATTGGTTCGGTCTCAAACCAAGAACATTTTGGAAGCGCAATTTTATTAATAATACTGTAACATGAATGAAATTAAAAAAATAAAAAATAAAAATCGTTTTTGAATAGTTTTTCATATACTTATTTAAAGATTAGTTTTTGTGCTAAGACAAAAAAGCAAACTTTAATAATTTTTGTTATATTTCAAATAATTATATAATATACATATACAAATATATATATATACAAATAATTATATTTTTAAATTAATACTAATAACCATACTTTATTAATCAGACTCATCTAGTTCTAAATTTCTCAAATTAATTTACCAGAATACATTTCCACGAAAACCCGCCATGGCTGTGGCTTTTCTTGAAAACAATCAATCCTAAATGTTTTTCTATATTAAAAACTTTTATACTCTGAGTAAAAATCAAAAGTTATGTAATAAACATGGCGTTTATGTTGTAGTAGGTAATAAATAATAATAATTGTGTGTGTGTGTGTTTTTTTTTGAAAGAAAAATTAAATTACACATGCATTCCATTGTACATTTTTTCACCTTTTGGAACGATTTGCTGATTTTGTAAGAATTTCAAATCAATAGGAAATACTCATGTGACCCCGACAATTCCAGCAATACCGCCATTGATAACTTTTGGCAATAAGCTAAATAATTTGTGAATTAAAATTTATTTCTACAATCTATGCATCGCTTTGACAGAAATCTAATCCCCTGGGGAGTCAAATTTAATCCCCCTTCTTTGACACTAAAAAAATAAAGGCGGTAAATAAAATAAATTACGAAACAATGAAGAAGTTGGGTGGTCCACAAAAACCAAACATAGTACATCGATTTATTCATTACAGTGAACTAAAAGATTGCTAATATAAACAAAAATGCGAGATAAAAAGAAAGAAAAAACATAAGTGCACATGGCCTAAAAAGCTGATAAATTGGTGAGTTCAGACTTGCAGAATGCACTAACCCCTGGGATTTAATGAGGGGCTTTTTCAAAATTTGGAGCAGGGGTATGTATAGGGGGCAATAAAACGAGGGGGCATGCGGGGGAGTTTTTTTAGTTTTTTTTTAGCAAAGCATTAAAACCGGGGTGGGTGAACATCCACTAATAAAGCGAGCAGACCTGTGCACGGTCTGGAAATGTTCCCCCGCTTTATTGGACGATTCGCCCCTTGTTTTATTGCCTCACTATATAGTTACTAAAATGTAACGTGTGCAATAAAGTTTCTTATCTATCTTATCTAAGATTGATGCAGTATTTGACGAGATATTGCATTTCCCATACAAAAAACCCGCGATTTTTTCGATAAAAACCCCAAACGACGATACAGATTTTATGACGTGTGCCCAACCTTTTATTCCTTCACTTCGTGTTTTTAGCGAAAAAAATTAAGTTTTTTTGTACGAGAAACGCAATATCCCAACAAAAACTGCACCAATTTTAACAATCAAGGCATAAAATTAAAGTAGAAAATAGCCGCTTTTCTTGAGTGCATGATTTGTAACGTAAATCATTATACCCATTAAGCAATTTTTCACTTACAGAACGAAAAACGCCATTTTTGAGAGGTCATAACTCCTGAACCACTGGAGATACTTTGTCGAAAACATTTTTGTGGGCTTTTGGGTGCAGGGGTAAGGTTTTCACAAAAAATTATCAAAATCGAAGACAAAAAATTTGACTCCGCACCGCACCTTTAAACCAATGTCTTTAAAAATAGTTCTGCACGATCGCCCGCACAAACGCCGAAATTCCACTTCTTTTGAATCACCTTCCGAAGAAATTCTTTCGTCAATTTTGGGTTATTTACCTTCAGCTCCGCCCGGCCGTAGAACAGGAGTCGGCAGGCGGAGTGCGGTCGGTCCAGCGGTGGCTGACCCAACCGCGGCCTCTGCCACCAGAGAACCCGGTCCGTCCAGGCCGGGGTCCGGCACTTTTCCGAGGTGTCATAGTCCTCCGAAAACGTGTCGTACTTGTACGTGGGCGGGAAGTTAATGTCCCCTTCGAAAAATCCTCGGAATGTCTAAACAATAACTTTTTTTAGTTGTAATAAACTTTTTTATTCAATTCAATTCAAAAAAAAGAATTTCTTTTACATTTACATCAGTTTTATCTAATTAGATAAAACTTTAATTATCGTCGTTTTCGTTACTCTGACATAAATGGTTAGAATGGTTATAAATGACTTTTTTGGTCCTTTAACACAAAAATAAAATAAATGCTAATGAATGAGTCCTGTTGATTTTATACTGTTTGTGACTCTTTGTGTTGTAGTTACGATACGACCGATATCTAAACTGGTAATATAATAATCCTAGGCTGAAACAGATTGATCATAATGCTCTCAGTAATTTTTTTGTAATTTTTTAGTTATGTGATGATCTTGTTTTTAAGAAAACATCAGCGCCTGATTGAAGAAAAATTGACGTACAGATGTTATGATTTTAAAAAATATTCTTAGTTAAAAATATCATAAATAAAACGGTATAAAAATCAAGAATATGAAACTTACATTCCCTTCAGCCTTTTGGTTAAGCAATTGATCGTTTTCTCGTAAAGGATCTAAATTCCCTTGTTTTACCAACTCTTTTACCTCCTCTCCGTTCATATCGACTCTGTAGTTAAAATCTCCAAACCAAAAGATAAAATCATGAGAAAAGATATTCCTACCCTAAATTTTATGACAATACAATAAATCAATGTAACCTAAGTAAACCCAACAAATTATTTTAGTGGACATTATTTTGCCAACGGAGGGTCCACCCAAACAATAGTTACTTAAATTTAGATTGATATTTATCGCTTTATAACTTGATATAAAATATAAATTTACCTTGTTTAAAGTGTATCTTTATTCATTTTTTTCAAGCTCACTCAAAATTAATTAATAATTAAAAAATTTTAAAAAATGTTTGGTTAACCAAACAAAAAGTTGTAAAAGGTGAACTAGTTTTTTTTACTATGTTTATTTTATAATATTGTAAACATGCATAATTTTAGTCTTAAAATAATTTTGCAGTGACCTCTTGGAAAATTCCAGGCCTCTTCTCTCACCCCACCAAAGCTCAAAAGCCGCCCGGCATAGCGAAGCAGATTTCCTCCCCCCTCTGTCAGTCAATTTACATGTTTAATTTTTATATTTACTGTAAAAAAATGGTTTTTTAGTACAAAAATTGTATTTTTATAGACTTATGGGCCTACATGCGGTTGTTGTTGCATTACCTGAAACTTATCTTCCCTATGCATGTTATGCAAAGGGCAGGCGCTAAAACAAGCCAGGAGGGGCGATTTTATTTTGGTATGAAAAATTCAAAACTAAGTATAAAAACATTTAAATTATTGATTTCAAACAAGTGTGTTTGATAATTGGAACCCCCCTCCCTGAAATCTGTCAGCGCGGATCGACCCCTTCTATAAAACCAGGGGGTCTGGACCCCCCCTTCCCCAAAAAAATTTTGCCTTCCATTCTAGGCGGTGATGATTAAAACTCCTCTAGCGTCCCCGACCGGAAACATCTATACGGTTGCCTAGTGCCTACCATGGGGAATTGTATTTTGGCGCAGAGTTCCTGGAAGTCGTTGTTTCTGTCCTTGACTTGGGACTGGCCGGCGGCGAAATGGGAGCAGAGGAAGCAGAAGGAGGTGGAATGGAGGAGGAAGCGAACTGCCACGCCCCCTTTGTTCCCGGCCGCACCGCCCAAACCAGTCTTCACCGACTCCGTGGAGAGTTCCCTGAAAAATTCTAGCGTGAAAACAGTGTTGAAATTCGTTTTAAAAACTATTTTATTGCCGTAGGTGGGAAGGGAAGGAGGGGGTCTTTTTTACCCGCTAAAAATCTCAAAACGGCAGATTTGTGCACTGCCCCCCGGGGGTCTCATTGGGGGGGGGGCGATTCCAAGACGGAGGGGGGAGCACGGGGGGGCAACTTTTTTTTCTGGAGTGCATTTTACCCATATCGTTTTCCGATTTTGAAGAAAAATAGGTAAAAAACGCTAATTTTATGTCAAAAAGCCCTTTTTTATTGCATTTTTTGAGCTTTTTTTTGTTTAAAACATTCATTTTGACCTCAAAACTTAAGTTTGGAGGCAGTTATAAGTCATTTTAAAGACATTTTTTTGTCTTCATTTTTCCAAAATTGGGGGGAGTTAGTTAACCTTTTCTCCCCCCACACTTCTGAGTGGGGGGTTAACCCCCCTTTTCAGAATTGGGGGGAGGGTTAACTCCCCAACCCCCCAGTGCCTATGTATGGTTAAACCCCTACCCCATATTTTAGTTAGCATAGCCAGTTTTCTCATGTTATTTCCTCCAGAAATGCTGCTGCCTTTGCGGGTTGAAACCATAGGTCTTCTACTTTTAATGTGGTAGGATTTTTGGTGCAGTTGAAAAGGTGGTGGACATCATAGGTCACCGACCTCCGACGGCTAGGGGGGTCCACACCCCGGGGTGTTTTGGTTTTTGACCTCTAGGGGGGTGTTAGGGGAGGTGTTTTTTATCCAATTAAGTCTTTAGGGGGGCGTTAGTGGGTTTTTTGGTCTTTATAGAGGGGGGGTTTGGGTGCTCTGGGGAGTGGGCCTTAGGGAGGGGGGTCCGGTCTGAGGTCTTAGGGGGGGGTGCCACCCCCCCTCGGTGGTGACCTATGGTGGACATCATGAGGTTTCTGGTGGCATTTTGGGCATTCATTTTTGATTCTTGATTTGTATGAATTTAGATGATGACAAAATCCGGATCTTAGTTGTGACAGGAGTGTTCTTGATTTTCTTGGAAGGTGTTGGTCACTTTACAGAGCGGCTTCCACGCAGCGACACTGCCCAGATCCAGCAATGGAAATGGTCAACAGCTCTACCTCTTTTCCAGTCAACTCGGACGATCTTCGCCACTGCTGAATGCCGATGCGATATTTCCTCCTTATTTTGAGATCGAGGGTTGATCGACCGTTACTATGGCAAAATGAGCCACAGTTCGTATAAAATATATGTGCCTGTGACTCATTTTAAATTTAAGACAGAACCCTATTAACTACAGAATGAGTCAGAGTCACGTGTATTTTATAATGACAGTGGCTCATTTTGCCATAGTAACGACGAATTAAGATATTCTACAAAGAACAAAAATAATACGTATGTAAATCAGTAAAAACAAAAAAAAACGGGACGAACCTCACGAATGGAGTTAGATGAGGCCTGATATACACAAAAATGCAAACACCCACCAATTGCACAGAGGTAATGAGAATGTATTTGTTGTCTCTGCTGATCGCTTTTTTTAAATCATCCGCCCAGCGTTTCTGATTCGTTGTGCTAAAATATTGACGCTTTTATTGTAATTTTAAAATAATGCACATTATAACATGTACACACAGAACGTTGAAATAGAAAGACGAACAGGTTGAAAAAAAAGTACAAAAAATCTTATGATGATTTTATAAATAATAAACACTCATGAGTTGCCCTACACATCTATTCCACCCTCTAATAATTTTGATTCGCCATGAATCACCGGTGAAACAATCAATTTTTGTTTTCAGCTTTACAAAAATAATTTTAGTTTTTGGATCCGTTAAAATTCACCGAGATTTTTCTGATTAAAATTAGCACGAAACTCAAAGCTTTTAACATAAACCAACGTGAAAATCAAAATCATCCTTTTTTACGAAGTTTTACAAAAAAATTTGCTTTAAATAATTTGCAAGACACACATTTAGACCATTGTGGAAGTTTGTTTTTACTGTTGTGTGTTTGTACAAAAAG
>JASAMX010016582.1:0-22440 GCA_030248175.1 Microlaimidae sp. YZB2_3
AAAAATACGAATAATTTACTGTTAAAAAAGGCTAGCAATTGTTTTTCGGAAAATATTTTACTAAAATGTTTTTGAAAGGTTATTAATAGCAAAATTATTAATTCATTTTTTCTACACTCCACGAAAAATAACCAGAAAAATTTTTTGACATCACAATCAAACCATAACAACAACCTTAATGTTTATTATCTTTAAAGTTAGTATCATAAATTCTCAGCATTTTTAAAGCTAGTTATTATATAAAAATATGCAAAAAGAAAATGTAGACAAATAACGCGAAAATGTTTTAATGTTATAAAATTATTATTTTTGTTTTAAATGTCTCTCAAAAATTATATTTTTAAAATCCTACATTTCAGAAGTAAGTAAAACAAACTATGATATTTAAGTACAACAAACTATTTGTTATGCAATAAGTTTTATCCCGATTTATGCGGAGCGTTATTGTTTCTTACTACAGTACCCTCACATCCCTTTTGCATAATGAATTGATTTTGCTGCGAGGTTGTGGTGAACGCAATTTTTTTAACCCAGTACCTTCGTGTCCAGTACCCTTGTGTCCAGTACCCTCGTGTCCAGTACCCTCATGTCCCGTTCCCTCTTGAATTACTGAAAACCATATTACATAAAAACTTGCATCGACCCTTGCGACTTTTTCAAGAAACATAAATTTATTACAATATTATTGGTCCGTAATTAAACCAAATTTGAAATTTTACATTTTGAATTTTTTTAAGACCTGTCAGTAGATATATTTTCTTTGGGCTGTGTTTTCTACCACGTGTTAGCGAAAGGTCCGATCCCCTAGGTGACAACCTGAGGCGTAAAGCGAATATCATGGCGGAAGAGTTTTCCATGAAAGAACTTGGCGGAGAAGGTAACCTTTTATTGTTTATCTTGCCCTAATGCAGAGGTAAAATCGAAAGATTCTGAAATGGGAAATTTTTATTCACCCAGCTCTTCTCTTGAAATAGAGAAAAAAAGGGTTAACGCCTTTAATTTAAAATATTATCTTTAAAAATGATTTTTTAATCACTTTCTACTCAGTTTTAAAGTCTGAAGGAGCTTTATTTTTATCAATTAAAGTGTAAAATGTAAAATATTACTCCTTTTTTTGTTTTTGTTTTTTTTTGTAAATCTTTAAAAAAACTTGGTTTAATGTCAATTAATAAAATATTAATTAAGTCAATTATTAATTCATTGGAGAACCATATTGACAAAAGTAATAAATATATTTAAATACGTAACAAATTTTAGTGATGATTTTAGTACTTTTTATTAACATAGTAGCTTTTCCCTTGAAATTACGTTTAAAAAATCTTTCTGATCGTCTATGTTATTTGTTGAGCCCTGTACTTCTTAAACATCAACGCAAAGGAAATTTATTTTTCAGAGTTGGAACTTTCGGCGGACTTGATATTCAGGATGGTCTCCCGTGTCCCGTCGCAACGCCCCTCGGCGGAAAGCATAATCAAACACCCTTTTTCTGCTCTCCCGCCCGCATACTGGCCTTTTTTCAGGTTCTTATACCTTTTTTTTTTACTTGAAATAAGTTTAATTTTATTTTTAAGTTTTTAATTAAATTTTGCAGTAAATGATTGGGTTAAATGCCGTTAAAATGTTAAATCCGTTAAATGCCGTTGTTATAGTTAAAATAAAGGTTTTAAAACTTTTTTTATTAACTTCGACTTTTAGACGTTTCGGGTTTATAAGGAGTTCATTTATCAGTATTAGTTTTGTTCTTTTTTATTTTAGTTATTGAGAATATTCTGCGTGCAAAACGAAGTCGAAAAAATTTAGGAATAAAAATCAAAACTTTAAGATATTCTTTCTTATTATTCAACGAAGAATTGTGTTTTTAAAAATTATTAACGTCGCTTGTTCTGTGTTTGTTGAGCACTATGAAAAATTTTAACTTTAGATTTTCATTTTAAAAAACGTTTTATTTTTCTTAAAATAAAATGGTTTATTCAAAATTACAGTTTCATAAAGTCGCATTTTATTGGTAATTTTTTACTTAATCCGGAAGTTTAAAAATGACCGTTTCCGAGTTGGGCATGTGTTTATTTATTAAGTGTATCATTACTATAATTATTGTATTATATTTAAATATACAAATTTTTTAGTTGTTTTCAAAAAAACTTATTTTATTGTTTTTTTTTATTGCTTTTTTACCTTATCACAAGAAAAATAAATTAAATTGCTTTCAAACAAGAAATTTTAGTTAAAAACTGTTCAATGTTTTTTTTTTAATTTTCATATTTGAGCGAACCGAGTGGATTAAAAAAAATTAGCTTTATTTATTTTTTATAAAGAAAACATTTTTTTTATTTTTCTGTCAAATTTTTAGGATGTGAGCGACCGAGTAGAAAAGGAAGAGTCCCACAGCGCTGTGGTGAGAAGTTTGGAGAAGGGTGGGCGTGCAGTGGTAAGACAGGACTGGCGCCAGCATATTTGCCCAGCTTTGCAAACAGGTTGAATCCTTATTGATTTTTTATTTGTTGTTTTTTTGTTTTAATAAGATTCCGTTACATCCCTAATGATTTCTTAGATTTTTGGAATTTTACTTAAAGGATCCCGTTGGATTCTTATTATTTTCCTAAATTTTTGAATGTTACGTCACGGATCCCTTAAACATCAATTTTTAGCGACGGTATGCCTATTTTTTAGAATGAATTTCTAATTAAGGATAATCATTGCATCGACAACAATTGCGTTTTAGCGAATGAAACTAATTATAATATTTAAAAATTATCTCTTGCTTAGATTCTTATTGTGAGAATTTATTGAAAGTTAAAAACAATAAATTTATTATGTTATTCCTAAAATAGGAAAACGTAGTAAAGTTGTATGTGAACAGGATATAATTTTACAGTTTCATTTAACACGTTCACGTTCATGATTTGCGCACTTACAAGGGCTATTTATTCCGGGCTATACAAGGGCTTACGTACCTTTTACGCGTCATGCGTGAGCGCAGCAATAATCAATTTTATAATAAATCCCAATTAACCTAATAAAATAAGACGCATAAAACCAAAACATAAACTTAGTGCAAACCGAAATTTTATTACAATTTAGTTAACGTATTAAAATTACATGTAGCTTTATTACTTAAAATATGATAATAATTTTAGCAGTATATAATTACACCGTTTAATTTCAGACCTTCGCAAATTTCGTACGTACAAAGGCCATTCCGTGCGAGACCTCCTTCGTGCCATGCGCAACAAGAAACACCACTACCGCGAACTGAACGAAGAATTAAAAAACTCATTTGGCTCTGTCCCCGATGAATTTGTGGGTTATTTCACGTCGCGGTTCCCGCGCCTCCTCCTTCACACCTACTCCGCAATGCGCTGCGTGGGAGAAGAGGCCGCCTTCGCCCCCTACTACGCTCGACAAGAACTGGCCGAGTGGAAACAGGTGCGAGACGAAGATACGGAGCCAGCTACCGAAGCTCCGGAGCCCGCTTCTCCGAAGGCGGAAAGTCTCGGAGAGGTAACTCAGGTCGAGTGTAAGGTGGTAACTGTTTGTGATCCAAAATCTCAAGGGACGCTCGTCAAAAGTGAAGCGTCGCCTGCGGAATCGGGTGGGGACAATAATGGAACCGGGTCGGGCCGGGCCGCGGAACATCGGCGGGATCCGCGACCCACCCCTTTCGAAAAGTTTCACGCGACTTTGAAAGAAACGGTAAGAGAAAACTGGGAAAATCGACAGGAAGAAACTTGAATTGAAAGGAACAGGAACCTGCACCTGCTATGTACTTAATATGCCCTTTTTAATGATGCAACAAAATTTTAAAACTCTCATCTATTCAGTTCACAAGAATGTTTTGAAAAAAAAGTCTTACAGCTTGGTTTTTTATGCAATGGATTGTTTACAGTTTTTTATTTGATTGTATGTAAAGGATTTATTTATAGTTCAACTGGTTTATTTTTGCTGGGAAAACCTCAAAACGCGATTAAGTATTATTATCTCGCGTTGGATGAAAATATCTGTGATATGTTTTATCACTATTCTGCATGTGTTGTGTGTAGTTTTTATTTTTGGTTAAGGTTATGGTTTGTTTTGTGATTTTAGTAAATGTTAGTCAAGTTATCAAGAGAAATAGAAACAAAACCCAAAATATCTAAATAATAGCCCCTCCAAGTCAAAAATCTAAGGAGTTTAAAATTTTTGATATTTTTGAGGAGGGTTGGTTGTCATAAAACCGGCATTCATTCCCCCGTTGGTGGTGGAACACGGGGATTTATAGTCGGAAGGGAAATTTTATTTCTTAGATGAACTAAAGATCCTACTTTTAGTTTTTAATCAAATTTTAATTGTTTGTTTCCTGTAACTCGGAAGTATAAATTAAACGAATGTTCGCAGTTTTTAAGGTTTTTTTTGAGGGTATACATTCCTCTCAACACTTGCGATATTTTCCGTGCTTGCGAGCTTTCCAAAATATACTTGCGAGCACCGGAATGGAGCTCCGGAGCTCGAAACTCGGATCGAGTTTCTTAAAACTCTGGAGCTTTTAGAACCTTCGGAGCAACCCCGGAGCTCTGCCCTATTTTTATACTAATTTTAGGAATATATAAAGAGTAATGCTAATACAATAGATTATTTTCTCAATTTTTTTGTAAACATAATAAAAACAATGAAATTAGGTCTAAAAATACACGAATAGAAAAAATAGAACATCTTTCAAGCTTTAAAAAACTTGAAATCACTCATTTAAAAAGCGGAGCACAGGAGCTTTTTAAATGAGCTTTTTAAACAACAATTATTAAACCTTTAAAGTATTTTGCTTCGGACATTGGACCCCACCTGACCCCTCTCTGGGTTTCAAAATCTTCCACCCCTGCTCGACCCCCCTAGAAAGCTAAGGGGTTCAACCGCCGCCCCTCCCCCCCTGCTAGGACCCTCCCCCAGATTTTGAAATGTCATTTACCCGGGGAAAACACCTCCCTAGCTTCGGTGACCGTGTTCATCTATGTATATACTACTCTCATTTTATCTGCTATCACTCACTACTCAACACGCACCGATGCCTTCTATTCTAAGCTGTTATTTATGTACTGTTATGCTGGCTGTTTTTTTTGTTTTATTATGAAATAATGATTTTGATTTTCTAGTTGTCAAACGCTTTACCGATATTCATTTTATCTAAAGGTAAACCCAATGTGGTGCAAACAGTTGTTTGTTTTGGATTAAAAAATACCAAACATTAAGTAAACCACTCAAATCACAAGAATCTTACGTCACTTTATCAGCCAGTTAGATTCAATTATTTAATATGACATTAAATCAAATTTATAATTGGCTGATAAAGTGACGTCAGATTCTTGTAGTGATTTGAGTGGTTACTTAATGGGGGACATTTTTTAATCCAACGAACAACTGTTGCAGCTACGTTGGGTTTACCTTTAATTGTAAATATAATAATCATTGGTTTTGTTTAAGTTTTATTGTTTTGTTCGCTAGATTGTAATAAACCGTTTTAAAATTGGGTGTGCTATTGTACAATCAGTAGGTGGCTGGTATTTTATTTGTATCTTACACAAATTAAAATTCAAGCCAACCGGTAAAGTTTTTTTTACCTTAAATAGACGCTAAACTAAATAGTCAAAAAAAACAAGACCAGTTAGAGTCCAAAACATCAATAAAGTAGCAGTCCTTTAAATCATCAGGCTTTTCAGTAAACTATTTTCACCGGTGCATGCTATTTTATAAAAAATTTTATGTTCTCCTTTAGCTTTCCAAAATTATTTAAAATTTTTTGATCAGTTCAAAAATCCCTGTGTTTTTAACTTATAAAAAAATATTTAAATTTTATCTGGGGTCGCATTCTGAAGAAACATATCATCGTTACTACGGCAAAATGAGCCACTGTCATTATAAAATACACGAAACTGTGACTCATTCTTTAGTTAATAGGGTTCTGTTGTACATTTAAAATGAGTCACAGGCACATATTTTATACAAATTGTGGCTCATTTTGCTGTAGCAACGACGATATTTACCTCGATAAATCCATTCTATTAAAAATAAAAAAATTAATATATATTGTAAATTAATACTAGCCTTGAAAAATGCTCTAAGAATAGAGCAGGAAAAAGGGGCGATTTTTCCCCGGGCGTATGTTTAGACAGAAAATCTGTGGACTAGGCTGAGATGGACATTATGTGGACTATAGGAAATTTGCATTTGGTTTGGGCAGCTGCTCACTAAATAAAAATTTCAACCATAAGATAATGATTTGTTTGTAAATTGATCTAATCACACAGCACTGTTGCATTTTTTTTAGTTTGATGAAATGTCAATTTAAAAAATCATACTCACAGCAATCTTTGACAACCGCGAAATCGCCACTTTTTCAATTAGAAGTTTATTTTTGTATGTGTAAAAAACTAAATTTGAAAAAGTGGCGATTTCGCGCTTGTCAAAGATTGCTGTGAGTATGATTTTTTAATTGACATTTCATCAAACTAAAAAAAATGCAACAGTGCTGTGTGATTAGATCAATGTATAAACAAATCATTATCTTATGGTAGAAATTTTTATTTAGTCAACAGCTGCCTAAACTAAATGCAAATTTCCTATAGTCCACATAATGTCCATCTCAGCCTAGTCCACATCTTTTCTGTGAATTGGGTCCAATTCGCTCCGCACAATTCGCTCCGGACCCAATTCGCTCCGGGCCCAATTCGCTCCAGGCCCAATTCGCTCCGGAAAAAATTTGCAAACACATTTCTGATTATCAACAAAATTTTACTTTTAATAGTCGAAGCCTGAACCTAAGCTTAAGCCTAAATATGTTTAGTTTACATAGCGTACGTAATAATAATTAATTTATACGCTTGTTGGAAATGCGTTTGCAAATTATTTCCGGAGCAAATTGGGCCCGGAGCGAATTGGGCCTGGAGCGAATTGGGCCCGGAGCGAATTGGGCCCGGAGCGAATTGAGCCAGACCTCTTTTCTGTCTAAACATACGCTCGGGGAAAAATCGCCCCTTTTTCCTGCTGGGAGTAAAAATGAATGCAATGAATTTTTTTAAAATTATTTTTCTCCCGCCGCAAAACCACCTCGCGCAAAAAAAAATTTGTCAATGCGCGTATTTTATTTTTTATTAAAATAATCCAACGGGAGAAAATATTTACCCACCTCTTGAGTTGGATAAATTCTTATCCTTAAACCAATAGAAAAAATTTACTCTGGTTTTAACTTGGGTAAAATTGATTTTCACTCGCATCCTTAAGCACGAAAAACGTTATCCCGGGATAACTTTTAATCGCGCGTCAGAATTCGACCCCTGATCAGTTTAAAATTCACAAAAATATTTGTGTTCAGATATAAAAGAAAACCACGAAACCCAAATTTTTGTAACAAAGAACCATAGTTTAAAATTTGCATTGAACACAACTCGTGACACAAATTTGCATTACACTAAATTGGCAATTTTGCGAACAAAACGGACGTTTTTGATGATTTTTTGTCAAATATGTTTAAGATGTCCATTGTTGTTAGACACAAAAAAAAATAATCTGCATTTACTGCAAAAGATTTTTTATAAATTTTTATTAAAAAACTGCTCAACACAGCCTAAAAAATTATTCCTAAAAAAATGCGAATATAAACGACGTTAATAATAATGTAAAATAAATTTTTAAGAACAAGAAAAAAAATTGCACAAGCGCTGTTATTGTCTTAAAATTATGTTGCGGTTGGAAATTTTAATATTTGCAACTAAATCTCGTTAAATCAAGTTATATTTTTAAAACTAAAAAATCTATTATAATTAAAATTCTGCTTTATCGCTTACTTCTTTTTATCTAGTTTTTCATTGCGAAATCTTCGATTGGGGCTCTGTTTTTTTGAAGCTTGGGATCTTCACCCTTATTTTGTACTAATTTCGTGAATAAAGAGTAATTGCATCAACTATTTTGTTGAATAAATTGTTTTAATTATGTTAAAAATTGCTTAATTTTATTTTAAAAATAAAATCGATCATTTTAAAAGGTAAAGTTCCCTCTTAAAAAGGTAAAGCTTAAATGGTCAAAGTGTTTTTTTATTAAGTATTAAGTGTTATTTCAAACCCGCATTAACAACTTTTTTTATTTAAAGACATACTCTGGCTTTAATTCTGATTAATGATTTGATTTTTAGTGTTTTTAAAAGCCAGATAAGCGTAATAGAAAGCTTTCATAATACAAAAATTTGTATAAAATTATTTAATAAAAATCTTTTTAAGTATTAAAAACTTGTGGTAGGTATATTTTTTTTCAGGGTAAAAAATCAGTTTTTTTTTTTGAATCATACGTTTTATTTACTATTCTTTGGTTCAAATAAAACAAAATGGATAATTTACTTGCATAATTATAGTTAGTATCGATTAAATTATAAGTTTATTTCGGTTAAAAAAACAGTAAGCCGGAAACTTGGCTTGAATCTTTGGGTTAAGCTGCGCTGAGTTAAGCTAAACGTTTGTTTTAATTTCAAACAGACGGCTTTAAATTTCCCGTTTTTGGCTCCAAGTTGCGCTGAAACCGTCAAACATATCGAGTAAACTTGCATGTAAACTTTTTTATGTAAATCCTTAGTTAACAAAGCATTGATTGTAAAACTGTTTTTACTTTTACCGACGACGTTTCAAAGCCTTCTAGCGCTTTATTGTCAAAATTACGTAAAAGTGAAAGATCTTAATGTTTTTCAGGCGCTGTGAAAAATGTTTGCGAAGACGAGAACTTTTAAGTCTGAGGCGGATAAAGAAGACAGTCCGAATCTCGATATTGCCGTTGACAACGGGGAGGACAACCGACTGCGCTATTCGATCGAAAGAGACCTAAAGAAGAATAAAAGACAAGTTCCGCAACCAGGAGGGTATAGTGTATTTGTTTTTTTTATTGTATTCGCAAAACGCAGTAGTACACATAGGTGCGCAGCCTCCCGGATTTTGGGAAGGGCTTATACTCTAACCCCGAAACGTGGTGGAGTGTCCCAAAAATTTTTTTGGGGTATACCTCAAATACCCCATTTTTAGCGCTTTTAGTACTAGGACCCCCAAATTTTATGGAGGTGGATGTCCGGTATATATAATCGGGATTTTTTTGCTCCAACCCCCTCCCCTGCCCATCTAATGGTAGTACAGGCGGTATAATTTAACATGCCTGCCCATCTAATGGTAGTACAGGCGGCATAATTTAACATGCCATGAATCCATATACCCCTTTACATACATATCACATGCCATGTAGGGAATTTAACGTTAACTATGCAGACCTGTGGAATGCCTCTCCTTTCCCACCCCGGGAGTGTAGGGTGGGGAATATTTTTTTAAAAGGAGAATGCAAAAAAGGTAAAATTTTACGTAAAAATAGGACAAAAACAGCCTAAAACCTAAAAATAGTAATTCTTGTATAAGCGCCGCCGTATGACATTTTATTAATATTCTTTTAGAATATTTCCATTTAAATACCAATCTTTTTATTATGCCATATACTTTCCATTTTAATTTATGGGAATTTTTGTGGGGAGTATCGTGCGTAAATAAATCACTTAAATTATTTGATTGGATAGAAAAGTTTATAATAAGATGTGCGATTTTAATGGACTGTTGTGAAAATTTTCCATTATATTATTATTATAAAAGCATAAACCGGTGCCACTGTTTTTACAGAATAAAAGAAATTGCAAATTTTTTGGGTACCGTATATATTAATTTTTACGTTATATCTTGACTAATACCACTACTAAAAATTTCACAGTAAAATACAATTTGATTAAAAAGAGATTTTTGAATGTAAACAAAATTTGAAGATATGTTTTTAAGCGGAGACATCTTGGGATCATTATTGAAACAAATTTTTGTCTCTAAAATTAACAAAAATTGTTAAAATGGCCTTAAATGTAATTCAGTTAGATTTTATTTTTGTGTGTGGCTAGATTTGTTTGGTTATTTTAGTCTCTTGTAAGCTTTTTCTTGTCATAAATGACAACTATTTTAGCACTGATTACTACCGTAGTATGGCAGAAAACGCTATTTTCAACTGTGACCCTCCGCCAATGCCAGATAATACCTGGATACTCAGACCATACCTGGATGCCTTATTAGTAGGTTTTAATTTTGGCTTCTTCTTTATTCGTACCGACAAAAAATCATTGCCATAACCTTGATCCTGACCGTCCAACCATTTTCGTACCCTATATTTCATGGGAAGAATGTTTTGAAATTGACACACATAATAATTTTCAAGCGCATCTGAGGAGACGCATGGAACTTTAAATGGTGTGCATATAGTAGGGCAGCCCCCATTAGATGGCTAGCCCCAAATTCTGGAAAGGAGGTTTAAGTTTACCTCCTCCACTCAGAAGTGTGGGGGAAGGTTACCCCTCATCCCTCCCAATTTTGAAAAAAATGAAAAAAAAGTTTAAAATAACTTTTAACTGCCTCCAAAATAAAATTTTGAGGTCAAAATAAATGTTTTAAACAATAAAAAGCTTAAAAATTCAACAAAATAGCTTTTTGACGTAAAATTACCGTTTTTTTAACTTATTTTCTCTTTAAATTCGAAAAATTTATATGGGTAAAAATCATACATAGGCAAGTTGGTCCGGAGTGGGGGGTCAAACTCCAATGGTCGCCAGATAGTCAAAATTGGGCGTTGGCGTTTTGGGGTTAAACCCCAATGGACCCCCCGCCCGCCCAACCACTATCCTTATTTTTCCCCCTGTCCGACCGTTAGGGGGGGAGGTGGCGACCGCACCCTTGTCCCCCCCTGGTTACGTCCCTTGTATAAGTACCATAGGCGAGCACGGTCCCGGCAGCTAGGAGGGTTAGCCTTGCTAAATCGCATTTTAAATTCTAGGAGGGGGTTCGGAGCGAGAAGGGCCAAAACCTACTATAAAAACGGTAAAGAAAATCAGCGACTAAGTTAAGTCTAATCAAAATCTAAGCTAGGCTTAAAGGTGCGGTGCGGAGTCAAACTTTTTGTCTTCGATTTTGATAAGTTTTTGTGAAAAATTACCCCTGCCCCCAATGGCCCACAAAAAATTTTTCACAAAATATCTTCAGTGGTTCAGAAGTTATGACCTACCAAAAATGACAATTCTGTACGTGACAGATTGCTCAATGGGTATAACGATTTACGTTACAAATTATGCACTTGAAAAAACCGGCTACTTTTTACTTTAATTTGATACATTGATCGTTAAAATTAGTGCAATATTTTTCGAAATTTTGCGTTTCCCGTACAAAAAACCGGCAATTTTTTCGTTAAAAACACGAAACGACGGTAGTGATTTTGTGAAGTTTTCCTAACCTTTCTTTCCTTCACTTCGTGTTTTTAGCGAAAAAATCGTTGGTTTTTTGTACAATAACCGCAATATCTCGACAAATACTGCACCAATCGTCACCATGGGGGTGAAATTTTTTCGCCCCTCCTGGCTTGTCTTAGCGCCTCTCCTTTGCATAACCTGCATAGGGAATATAAGTTTCAGATAATGCAACAACAACAACCAATATTAACGATCAGGGTATCAAATTAAAGTAGAAAGTAGCCGCTTTTTTCGTGTACATAATTTGTAACTTAAATCATTACACTTATTGAGCAATCCTTCACGTATACAAAATTGTCGACAAACTCCATTTTGAGGGGTCATAACTAGGGATCGACCGGGGGCAGAGTAATTCCTGTATACGGGGGCCGGGGCCGAGGGTACAGAATTTTGATTTGCCGGGGCGGGAGCAGGGGCCGGGAAAGAAAATTTTGCCCCGGCCGGGGCCGGGGCCGGCTGAAAATTTAGCAGAATTGGTAATTTTGTTGTTTTAATCGGAGCGAGGAGGGGTAACCTTTCCCCTACACTTCTGAGAGTTGGAGGTAAACTTAAACCCTCTTTCTAAAAATTGGGGCTAGTCATCTATGGGGGCTGCCCTACTTTATGCACACCATTTAAAGTTTCATGCGTCTCCTCAGATGCGCTTGAAAATTATTATGTGTGTCAATTGCAAAACATAAAACATTCTTCACATAAAATATTGGGTACGAAAATGGTTGGACGGTCAGGGTCAAGGTTATGGCAATGTCTGGCTGGTACGAATAAAGAAAAAGCCAAAATTAAAACCTACTAATAAGGCATCCAGGAATGGTTCTTATCTGGCATTGGCGGAGGTCACAGTTGAAAATAGCGTTTTCTGCCATACTACGGTAGTAATCATTGAAATAGTTGTCATTTATGACAAGAAAAAGCTAAGAGATTAAAATAACCAAGAAAATGAGCCACACACAAAAATAAAATCTAACTGAATTACATTTAAGGCCATTTCAACAATTTTTATTAATTTTAGAGACAAAAAATTGTTTCAATAAAGATCCCAAAAGATGCTTTTTCTGCTTAAAAAAATATCTTCAAATTTTGTTTACATTCAAAAATTTCTTTTTAATCAAATTGTATTTTACTGTGAATTTTTTTAAGTAGTGGTATTAGTCAAGATATAACGTAATAATTAATATATACGGTACCCAAAAAATTTGCAATTTCTTTTATTCTGTAAAAACAGTGGCACCGGTTTATGCTTTTATAAATATTATAATAGAAAAAATTTCACAACAGTCCATTAAAATCGCACATCTTATTATAACCTTTTCTATCCAATCAAATAATTTAAGTGATTTATTTATGCGACGATACTCTCCACAAAAATTCCCAGCAAACCCAAACTGAAAGTATATGGCATAATAATAAGATTGGTATTCAAATGGAAATATTCGAAAAGAATATTAATAAAATATCATACGGCGGCGCTTATACAAGAATTACCATTTTTAGGTTTCAGGCTCGTTTTTGTCGCCCCCCCCCCCTAAAACCCCCCGCCCCCCCCCGCCAAAAGACCCTAAGTTTTCGCCTTTTCCTTCCCTTCATTAGCCTTTTAACCTAATTTTTACCTTATTTTCGCTTTTTTCCCTTCCCCTCCCTCCCCCCCCCCGCCCCCCCCCTGCCCTCCCCCCCTCCTTTTCAAAAAAATGCCGCCCCAGAATTGCCTCCCCCCCCGTTTTACCCCGGGGGGCATCCACAGGTCTGCACACCTGCAGCCCCAGGGTGGGCAAGGAGAGGCATTCCACAGGTCTGCATAGGTTAACATTAAATTTCTTACATGGCATGTGATATGTATGTAGAAGGGGTAGATGGGATTTCATGGCATGTTACAGTCATGCCGCCTGGGTCCTACCATTAGATGGGCAGAGGGAGGTTGGTATGCCGCCCCGGCTTAGCCATTAGATCCCCAGGGGAGGGGGTAGCAAAAAAAATCCGATTATATAGACCGGACACTTCCACTCTCCAGAAAATTTCGTGGGACCTCGAGTACTAAAAGCGCTAAAAAGGAGGTATTTGGGGTACACCCCAAAAAAATTTTTGGGACACTCCACCACATTTCGGGGTTAGAAGTATAAGCCTTTCCCAAAATCCCGGGAGGCCGCGCACCTATGTGTAGTCACTGTGTTTTGCGAATACATAAACAAACAACACACTATACCCTCCTTTGCGGAATCTCGCTCTTTTTATTTCTGTTCTTTAAGGTCTCTTTCGATCGAGTAGCGCAATCGGGTTGTCCTCCCCGTTGTCAACGGCAATATCGAGATTCGGACTGTCTTCTTTATCCGCCTCAGACTTAAAAGTTCTCGTTCTCCGCAAACATTTTTCACACACCTGAAAAACATTAAGATCTTTCACTTTTACGTAATTTTGACAATAAAGCGCTAGAAGGCTTTGAAACGTCGTCGGTAAAAAGTAAAAACAGTTTTACAATCACGCTTTGTTAAGTAACGATTTAGATAAAAAAGTTTACACCCAAGTTTACTCGATATGTTTGACGATTCTCAAGCGTAACTTGGAGCCAAAAACGGGAAATTTAAAGCCGTCTGTTTGAAATTAAAACAAACGTTTAGCTTAACTCAGCGCAGCTTAACCCAAAGATTCAAGCCAAGTTTCCGGCTTACTGTTTTTTTAACCAAAATAACGACTTATAATTTAATCGATACTAACTATAATTATGCAAGGGACAAAGTATATCCATTTTGTTTTATTTGAACCAAAGAATAGTAAATAAAACGTATGATTCAAAAAAAAACTGATTTTTTACCCTGAAAAAAATATAACTAATATAAAGTTTCTTACACCTAAAAAGATTTTTATTAAATAATTTTATACAAATTTTTGTATTATGAAGCTTTCTATTTACGCTTATCTCGCTTTTAAAAACACTAAAAATCGAAATCATCAATCAGAATTAAAGCCAGAGTATGTCTTTAAATAAAAAAAAAGTTGTTAATGCGGGTTTGAAATAACACTTAATACTTAATAAAAAAACACTTTGACCATTTAAGCTTTTACCTTTTTTTTAAGAGGGAACTTTACCTTTTAAAATGATTTATTTTATTTTTAAAATAAAATTAAAGCAATTTTTTAGATAATTAAAACATTTATTCAGAAAATAGATTCATGCTATTACTCTTCATTCACGAAAAACTAGTACATAATAAAGGTGAAGATCCGTAAAAGCTTCAAAAAAACAGAGCCCCAATTTAATATTTCGCAATGAAAAACTAAGATAAAAAGAAGTAAGCGATAAAGCAGAATTTTAATTATAATAGATTTTTTAGTTTTAAAAATATAACTTGATTTAACTAGATTTAGTTGCAAATATTAAAATTTCCAACCGCAACATAATTTTAAGACAATAACAGCGCTTGTGCAATTTTATTTCTTGTTCTTAAAAATTTATTTTACATTATTATTAACGTCGTTTATATTCGCATTTTTTTAGGAATAATTTTTTAGGCTGTGTTGATCAGTTTTTTAATAAAAATTTATAAAAAATCTTTTGCAGTAAATGCAGATTATTTTTTTTTGTGTCTAACAACAATGGACATCTTAAACATATTTGACAAAAAATCATTAAAAATGTCCGTTTTGTTCGCAAAATTGCCAATTTAGTGTAATGCAAATTTGTGTCACGAGTTGTGTTCAACGCAAATTTTAAACTATGGTTCTTTGTTACTTTTATTTGGGTTTCGTGGTTTTCTTTTATATCTGAACACAAATATTTTTGTGAATTTTAAACTGATCAGGGGTCGAATTCTGATGTGTGATTAAAAGTTATCCCGGGATAACGTTTTTCGTGCTTAAGGATGCGAGTGAAAATCAATTTTACCCAAGTTAAAACCAGAGTAAATTTTTTCTATTGGTTTAAGGATAAGAATTTATCCAACTCAAGAGGTGGGTAAATATTTTCTCCCGTTGGATTATTTTAATAAAAAATAAAATACGCGCATTGACAAATTTTTTTTTGCGCGAGGTGGTTTTGCGGCGGGAGAAAAATAATTTTAAAAAAATTCATTGCATTCATTTTTACTCCCAGCAGGAAAAAGGGGCGATTTTTCCCCGAGCGTATGTTTAGACAGAAAAGAGGTCTGGCTCAATTCGCTCCGCACAATTCGCTCCGGGCCCAATTCGCTCCAGGCCCAATTCCGCCGGTCCAATTTGCTCCGGAAAAAATTTGCAAACGCATTTCCAACAAGCGTATAAATTAATTATTATTATGTATGCTATGTAAACTGAAAAACATATTTAGGCTTAAGCTTAGGTTCAGGCTTAGACTATTAAAAGTAAAATTTTGTTGATAATCAGAAATGCGTTTGCAAAGTTTTTCCGTAGCGAATTGGGCCTGGAGCGAATCGGGCCTGCGAGCGAATTGGGTCCGGGAGCGGGTATTGTGGGAGCGAATTGGACTTGAATTCACAGAAGATGCGAGAGGCCAGACGCAACATTACGGACTTTAGGAAATTTGCATTTAGTTCTAGGCAGCTGTTGACTAAATAAAATTTTTACCATAGAGATAAGGATTTGTTTTATACATTTATCCACCACAGCACTGTTGCATTTTTTTTAGTTTGATAAAATGTCAATTAAAAAATCATACTCACAGCAATCTTTGACAGCGCTAAAAATCGCCACTTTTTCAAATTTAGTTTTTTACACATAGCAAAAATAAACTTCTAATTGAAAAAAGTGGCGATTTCGCGGTTGTCAAATATTGTTGTGATTATTATTTTTTAAATCTACATTTCATCAAACTAAAAAAAAATGCAACAGTGCTGTGTGTATGAATATTATCAATTTACAAACAAATCATTATCTTATGGTTGAAATTTTTATTTAGTGAGCAGCTGCCCAAACCAAATGCAAATTTCCTATAGTCCAGAGAATGCCCATCTCAGCCTAGTCCACAGATTTTCTGTCTAAACATACGCCCGGGGAAAAATCGCCCCCTTTTTCCTGCTCTATTCTCAGAGCATTTTTCAAGGTTAGTATTGTCAGCAATCACAATATATATTAATTTTTTTCTAGTTTAAAGACGAATTGATCAGGAATATTGTGCTTGTTGCTATGAAATGAGTCATATTTGTATAAAATATGTGCCTGTTACTCATTTTAAATGTACAACAGAACCCTATTAACTAAAGAATGAGTCACAGTTACGTGTATTTTATAATGACAGTGGCTCATTTTGCCGTAGCAACGATGATATGTTTCTTCAGAATGCGACCCCAGATAAAATTTAAATATTTTTTTATAAGTTAAAAACACAGGAATTTTTGAACTGATCAAAAAATTTTAAATAATTTTGGAAAGCTAAAGGAGAACATAAATTTTTTTTTAAAATAGCATGCACCGGTGAAAAAACATAGTTTACTGAAAAGCCTGATGATTTAAAGGACTGCTACTTTATTGATGTTTTGGACTCTAACTGGTCTTGTTTTTTTTGACTATTTTTTAATTAATTTAACGTCTTATTTAAGGATAAAAAAACTTTACCGTTGGCTTGAATTTTAATTTGTGTAAGATACAAATAAAATACCAGCCACCTACTGATTGTACAATAGCACACCCAATTTTAAAACGGTTTATTACAATCTAGCGAACAAAACAATAAAACTTAAACAAAACCAATGATTATTATATTTACAATTAAAGGTAAACCCAACGTAGCTGCAAATATTGTTCGTTGGATTAAAAAAATGTCCCCCCATTAGTAAAACCACTCAAATCACGAGACTCTGACGTCACTTTATCAGCCAATTATAGACTCGATTTAATGGTATATTAAACAATTGAATCTAATTGGCTTATAAAGTGACGTAAGATTCTTGTGATTTGAGTGGTTACTTAATGTAAGGTAATTTTTAATCCAACAAACAACTGTTGCAGCCACGTTGGGTTTACCTTTAGATAAAATGAATATCGGTAAAGCGTTTGACAACGAGAAAATCAAAACGATCATTATTCCAAAAAAGAGAAAGAAAAAACAGTGAGCATAACAGTACATAAATAACAGCTTAAGAAATAATAGGTATCTGTGTGTGTTGAGTAGTGAGTGATAGCAGATAAAATGAGAGTAGTATGTACATAGATGAACACGGTCACCGAAGTGAGGCAGGAGTTTTCCCGGGTAAATGACATTTCAAAACCGGGGGGAGGGTCCTAGCAGGGGGAGGGGCGGCGGTTGAACCCCTTAGCTTTCTAACGGGGTTGAGCAGGGGTGGAAGATTTTGAAACCCAGAGAAGGGTCAGGTGGGGTCCAATGTCCGAAGCAAAATACTTTGAAGGTTTAATAATTGTTGTTATAAAACCCTCATTCCCAAATTTCCTGTGCTCCGCTTTTTAAATGAGTGATTTCAAGTTTTTTAAAGCTTGAAAGATGTTCTATTTTTTCTATTCGTGTATTTTTAGACCTAATTTCATTGTTTTTATTATGTTTACAAAAAATTGAGAAAATAATCTATTGTATTAGCATTACTCTTTATATATTCCTAAAATTAGTATAAAAATAGGGCAGAGCTCCGGGGTTGCTCCGAAGGTTCTAAAAGCTCCAGAGTTTTAAGAAACTCGATCCGAGTTTCGAGCTCCGGAGCTCCATTCCGGTGCTCGCAAGTATATTTTGGAAAGCTCGCAAGCACGGAAAATATCGCAAGTGTTGAGAGGAATGTATACCCTCAAAAAAAACCTTAAAAACTGCGAACATTCGTTTAATTTATACTTCCGAGTTACAGGAAACAAACAATTAAAATTTGATTAAAAACTAAAAGTAGGATCTTTAGTTCATCTAAGAAATAAAATTTCCCTTCCTATCATAAATCCCCTGTATTCTACCACCAACGGGGGAATGAATGCCGGTTCACCACAACCAACCCTCCTCAAAAATATCAAAAATTTTAAACTCCTTAGATTTTTGACTTGGAGGGGCTATTATTTAGATATTTTGGGTTTTGTTTCTATTTCTCTTGATAACTTGACTAACATTTACTAAAATCACAAAATAAACCATAACCTTAACCAAAATAAAAAACTAGACACAACACATGCAGTAATAGTGATAAAACATATCACAGAGATATCTTCATCCAACGCGAGATAATAATACTTAATCGCGCTTTGAGGTTTTCCCAGCAAAAATAAATCAGTTGAACTATAAATAAATCCTTTACATACAATCAAATAAAAAACTGTAAAATATCCATTGCATAAAAAACCAAAGCTGTAAGACTTTTTTCAAAACATTCTTGTGAACTTAATCCATGCCCCCTCTAATTTTTTGTTGCATCATTAAAAAAGGCATATTAAGTACATAGCAGGTTCCTGTTCCTTTCATTATTGAAATCTTCTCCCGTCCGATTTTCCCAGTTTTCTCTTACCGTTTCTTTCTAAGTCCCGTGAAACTTTTCGAAAGGGGTGGGTCGCGGATCCCGCCGATGTTCCGCGGCCCGGCCCGACCCGGTTCCATTATTGTCCCCACCCGATTCCGCAGGCGACGCTTCAGTTTCGACGAGCGTCCCTTGAGATTTTCGATCACAAACAGTTACCACCTTACACTCGGCCTGAGTTACCTCTCCGAGACTTTCCGCCTTCGGAGAAGAGGGCTCCGGAGCTCCGGTAGATGGATCCGTAGCTTCGTCTCGCGCCTGTTTCCACTCGGCCAGTTCTTGTCGAGCGAAGATTGGGCGAAGGCGGCCTCTTCTCCCACTTAGCGCATTGCGGAGTAGGTGTGAAAGGAGGAGGCGCGGGAACCGCGACGTAAAATAACCCACAAATTCATCGGGGACAGAGCCAAATGAGTTTTTTAATTCTTCGTTCAGTTCGCGGTAGTGGTGTTTCTTGTTGCGCATGGCACGAAGGAGGTCTCGCACGGAATGGCCTTTGTACGACAGAATTTGTGAAGGTTGAAAATTAAAACGGTGTAATTATATACTGCTAAAATTATTATCATACCTCAAGAAAGAAAACGTCATGTAATTTTAATACGTTAACGTAATCGTCGGCAGATGTTCGTTTGGAGTGGAAGTTTATGTTTTTGGTTTTATGCGTCTTATTGTCTTAGGTTAATTGGGATTTATTATAAAATTGATTAGTGCTGCGCTTACGCATGACGCGTAAAAGGTACGTAAGCCCTTGTATAGCCCGGAATAAATAACCCTTGTAAGTGCGCAAATCATGAACGTGAACGTGTTAAATGAAACTGTAAAATTATATCCTGTTCACATACAACTTTACTATGTTTTCCTATTTTAGGAATAACATAATAAATTTATTGTTTTTAACTTTCAATAAATTCTCACAATAAGAAACTAAGCAAGAGATAATTTTTAAATATTATAATTAGTTTCATTCGCTAAAACGCAATTGTTGTCGATGAAATGATTATTTTTTAATTAGAAATCCATTCTGAAAAATAGGCATACTGTTGCTAAAAAATTGATGTTTAAGGGATCTGTGACGTAACATTCAAAAATTTAGGAAAATAATAAGAATCCAACGGGATCCTTTAATAGTAAAATTCCAAAAATCTAAGAAATCATTAGGGGATAGTAAAACTGAACTGATTAAAAACAAAAAAACAACAAATAAAAAATCAATAAGGATTCAACCTGTTTGGGATAAAAGCTGGGGCAAATAACGCTGGTGCTAAACCTGGTTACCACTGCACGCCCACCCTTCTCCAAACTTCTTATCACAGGCGCTGTGGAACTTTTCCTTTCCTACTCGGTTGCTCACATCCTAAAATTTTACAGTAAAATAAAAAAAATGTTTTCTTTCTAAAAAATAAATAAAGCTAATTTTTTTCTAATCCACGCGGTTTGCTCAAATATGGAAATTAAAATTAAACATTGAACAGTTTTTAACTAAAATTTCTTGTTTGAAAACAATTTAATTTAATTTTCTTGTGATAAGGTAAAAAAGCAATAAAAAAAAACAATAAAATAAGTTTTTTTTTCAAAAACAACTAAAAAATTTTGTATATTTAAATATAATACAATAATTATAGTAATGATACACTTAATAAATAAACACATGCCCAACTCGAATAAATGTCATTTTTAGACCCAACTTCCGGATCAAGTAAAAAATTAACCAATAAAATGCCACTTTATGAAACTGGAATCTTGAATAAACCATTTAATTTTAGAAAAATAAAACGTTTTTTAAGTTAAAATTAAAACTAAAATTTTTCATAGTGCTCAACAAACACAGAACAAGCGACGTTAAAAATTTTTAAAAACACAATTCTTCGTTGTAAATAATAAGAAAGAATATCTTAATAAGTTTTGAACTCAATTCCCCAAATTTTTTCTACTCTCGTTTCCCATGTATAATATTTACAAACTTAAAAATAAAGAACAAAACTAATACTGATAATGAACTCCTTATAAACCCGAAACGTCTAAAAGTCGAAGTTAATAAAAAAAGTTTCAAAACCTTTATTTTAACTATAACAACGGCATTTAACGGATTTAACATTTTAACGGCATTTAACCCCAACTCATTGACGGAAAATACTTGATCAAAAACTTAAAATAAAATTAAACTTATTTCAAGTAAAAAAGGACAGAAGAACCTGTAGCCAGTATGCGGGCGGGAGACCAGAAAAGGGGTTTTATTACGCCTCCCGCCGAGGGGCGTTGCGACGGGACACGGCAGACCATATCCTGGATACTAGTTCGCTGAAAATTCCAACTTTAAATAATTTCCTTTGCGTTGATGTTTAAGAAGTAGAGGGCTCAAACAAATAACATAGACGATCAGAAATATTTTTAAAATGTATTTTCAAGGGTAAGTCATGACGTCAATAAAAAGAGCCAAAATCATCACTAAAAATTGTTAATGTACTTAATAGATTCATTACTTTTGTCAATATGGTACTCCAATGAATTAATAATTGACTTAATTAATATTTCATTAATTGACATTAAACCAAGTTTTTTTAAGATTTACAAAAAAAAACAAAAACAAAAAAAGGAGTAATATTTTACATTTACACTTTTAATTGATAAAAACTAAAGCTCCTTCAGACTTTAAAACTGAGTAGAAAGTGATTAAAAAATCATTTTTAAAGATAATATTTTAAATTAAAGGCGTTAACCCTTTTTTACTCTATTTCAAGAGAAGAGCTGGGTGAATAAAAATTTCCCATTTCAGAATCTTTAATTTTACATCCTGCATTAGGGCAAGATAAACAATAAAAGGTTACCTTCTCCGCCAAGTTCTTTCATGGAAAACTCTTCCGCCATGATATTCGCTTGACGCCTTAGGTTGTCACCGAAGGGATGAGAACCTTTCGCTAACACGTAGTAGAAAACACAGCCCAAAGAAAATATATCTACGGCACAGGTCTAAAAAAATTCAAAATGTAAAATTTCAAATTTGGTTTAATTCGGACCAATAATATCTAAATAAATTTATGTTTCTTGAAAAAGTCGCAAGGGTCGATGCAATTTTTTTGTAATATGGTTTTCAGTAATTCAAGAGGGAACGGGACATGAGGGTACTGGACACGAGGGTACTGGACACGAGGGTACTGGACACGAAGGTACTGGGCTTAAAAAAATTGCGTTCGTCACAACCTCGCAGCAATATCGATGCATTATGCAAGAGGGACACGAGGGTACTGAAGAGCAAAAAACATAACCTTTCCGCATAAATCGGGATAAACTTATTGCATAACAATAGTTAGTTGTACTTAAATATCATAGTTTGTTTGACTGACTTATAAAATGTAGGATTTTAAAAATATAATTTTTGAGAAGACATAAAACAAAAATAATAATTTTATAACATTAAAACATTTTCGCGTTATTTGTCTACATTTTCTTGCATATTTTTATATAATAACTAGCTTTAAAAATGCTGAGAATTTATGAGACGACTCTAAAGATAATAAACATTAAGGTTGTTGTTATGGTTTGATTGTGATGTCAAAAAATTTTTCTGGTTATTTTTCGTGGAGTGTAGAAAAAATGAATTAATAATTTTGCTATTAATAACCTTTCAAAAACATTTTAGTAAAATATTTTCCGAAAAACAATTGCTTGCCTTTTTTAACAGTAAATTATTCGTATTTT
>JASAMX010016584.1:0-10067 GCA_030248175.1 Microlaimidae sp. YZB2_3
TGTATATGTGTGTGTGTGTGTGTGTATGTGTGTGTGTGTATGTGTGTGTGTGTGTGTGTGTGTGTGTGTGTGTGTGTGTGTGTGTGTGTGTGTGTGTGTGTGTGTGTGTGTGTGTGTGTGTGTGTGTGTGTGTGTGTGTGTGTGTGTGTGTGTGTGTGTGTGTGTGTGTGTGTGTGTGTGTGTGTGTGTGTGTGTGTGTGTGTGTGTGTGTGTGTGTGTGTGTGTGTGTGTGTGTGTGTGTGTGTGTGTGTGTGTGTGTGTGTGTGTGTGTGTGTGTGTGTGTGTGTATGTGTGTGTGTGTGTGTGTGAGTGTGTGTATGTGTGTGTGTGTGTGTGTGTGTGTGTGTGTGTGTGTGTATGTGTGTGTGTGTGTGTGTGTGTGTGTGTGTGTGTGTGTGTGTGTGTGTGTGTGTGTGTGTGTGTGTGTGTGTGTGTGTGTGTGTGTGTGTGTGTGTGTGTGTGTGTGTGTGTGTGTGTGTGTGTGTGTGTGTGTGTGTGTGTGTGTGTGTGTGTGTGTGTGTGTGTGTGTGTGTGTGTGTGTGTGTGTGTGTGTGTGTGTGTGTGTGTGTGTGTGTGTGTGTGTGTGTGTGTGTGTGTGTGTGTGTGTGTGTGTGTGTGTGTGTGTGTCTGTGTGTGTGTGTGTGTGTGTGTGTGTGTGTGTGTGTGTGTGTGTGTGTGTGTGTGTGTGTGTGTGTGTGTGTGTGTGTGTGTGTGTGTGTGTGTGTGTGTGTGTGTGTGTGTGTGTGTGTGTGTGTGTGTGTGTGTGTGTGTGTGTGTGTGTGTGTGTGTGTGTATGTGTGTGCACACACACACACACACACACACACACACACACACCCCCACACCCCACACACACACACACACACACACACACACACAACACACACACGCGCGCGCGGCGCGCGCGCGCGCGCGCGCGCGCGCGCGCGCGCGCGCGCGCGCGCGCGCGCGCGCGCACGCACACACACACACAACGCGCGCGCGCGCGCGCCCACACACACACACACACACACACAAGTATGAATACGTTGTCCTTTGGATTTTGTCCTTTGAACAAAGTCCAAAGCACAAAAGTCCTTTGGACTTTGTCCAAAGGACATTTTGTCATAAGTATCAACCAGCCCTAAGTTTTACAAATCATGCCAACACCGGCATATATAATTAGAGATTAAAAATAAAAAATATATACCAAAGTAGGTCGACACCTAACTCCAAATAATATCAATGCGACCTATTATCAAAAATATAGTGCTATATATTTTGGTTTCCATTTTAAAATAATTACCAATAAAAAATGCAAGACAGTGAACCCTATCTGATTTCAGGTATTATTTCAATATTATGCTAATTTCTGCAACTACACAATTTTAGCAAATGTTTGCAAAAACCTGGGCATCAAAAATAAAACAAAATTTTTTTAGTGATATATAAGAAACAGCGCTAAAAGCATTTAGAACATATTTTTTCGAGTTTTTCCTAAAAATTTAAGCACGATTGAAATATCAACTTTTTTATGGTTAAATGCGGTTTGTGCGGTTTGTTTGGTTGTGGTTTTGGCGTTTTTAATTCAAAATTTGTTCATATATGCCGCTGTTTGTATTTAACACACTTGATGCTCTTAGGATGTTGACAACACCAACGCAAATGATACACCAAAATGTGTGCCATTTTTCGTGCTTCCTTGGAAACCAAAATTTTATTTTTTTTTTCAAGACGGGGAGGATGTAGTTATACCCGAAGGGACTAGGGGAAGGGGTTAAAAAGTGCACGCACACACCCTGGTTTTAAAAAAAATTTTTTGAAACCACTAAAAATCAAAAATTAAAAACATAAGACGTCCTTTGATGTATTGTTTGCGTAAAAACTAATATTAAGCTGCTTACAACAAGCTGTCAAAAACGATTTGAACGATACACATTTGAAATTTGGCAACGCTCAAAGCCCTTTGAATAGCAGTAGTAAATCTTCAAATTTAAAAGTTTTGCAAGAAAAATAAAGTTTAGACAGTTAGTTCTAAAATTCTTCAATTTTTTATATTTGAAATATTTGAAAATGATCCAACTAACGTGATCCGTGAAAACGCAAAGTATAGCAGAGACCTAGTATTTAGAAACATGTTTTGGTAAAACTCACTGTTCCAATCGGGCTCAAACTTATAGGAAAAACTCAGAAAAGTATGTTCTAACAGCATACTAAGTGGCGTTCTTATCTCCCAATAACGAAAAGTTTTGCTTTTGAGGCCCAGGTTTTTATGGCCGCATCGGCCGTAGTGATGGAATCATTGATAAACAGCAATTTTTTTGAGTTTAAACTGATAGTCGAAAATCAAAAGCTACACACTGAATAAGTATCGTAGTAATTTGTTGTGCCGTTTCTGAGATATAACGTTTTAAATTTTAGGTTTTGTTGCCAGATCAATATTTTTTGAACAACCTTTAGTTTAATTTTAACAATGAATTTTAGACTTTTTTATAATTTGTTTAATAATTTCTATAGATTCAAACATCATTTGTAAACAACATTTGTTTTCGGTTTTTCGTTGTTTTTTTTTCGAATTTTTATCGTTTGGATAAATTAAAATATTATAATACTCTATAATTTCAATAATTCAAAAATAAATTTTATGTAAGTAAAATAGGGCAAGTTTTGGTCTGTATTGCAACTGGCTAACTATTAAACTCTACAATAAAAGCTGTCCGGAGAGACCTTAAGGGTTTTTTTATTAAGAATAAGCACTGAATTTTCCTATTATATAATACTCAGACACCGTTAAGTAAAGAATACTTTGGGTGTGGGTGTAATATATTAAACACAAAACCAGCTGAACATTGCACTATTATCGCCAAAAAGGAATAATTTTGTATATTTTCAAAAAAAACAAACACTGTAAATGTATTTCAAATTTATATGTAAATATTCAAATTTATATGTATATATTATTTTAGACCTATTCTGGAATACTGTACAGCTCTTCAAATTTATATCAGATATTCTGTATGTATAATCTCTTTATCAACTAAAAGAACGCTGATTTACTAGATTTGTTTGTTAAATTAGGTTTAATCAATCATTCAAATATGTTGAAAAATTAGAAACGATTAAATAGAATCTTTTAAAGTTATTTTACCATCAGGAAATATAGGATTTAATGAAAATAATTTAGTAAACGTTACCAGTAACCAGCAGTTACATATGCGTAATATAAAATAAAAAAAGTTAAACTTGTTTAAAAAAATTATTATTTTGTCGCAGAAATAAAAAAACAATTGACAAGAAAGTTTGAGAAGAATCAGAAAAGACCTACTGAAACTGAGCTAATACTTCTTTTTCTAAAACTCTAATAATAACAATAAAGGAAAAGCAACCCTCTGGCAGTATAAATTTTAAAACGTCTGCAGATTTATATTTTGCTTTCAAATAATTAATTTTTGCCCCCGTAAGTCAAACATATTATGTCAAATTAATCTGCGGGTAAGTTTTTATTTTTAGTATAAATTAATAGTTTTTTTGTGTGTAATTTGTTTTAGGAATAAATTCCTGGGGGGTGTAGAGTTATAGCGTACTGTCGCAAGTTTATCGCAGAAAGTTATACTTAAAAAACCATCATTTAAAGAAAACCAAAGTTTTATAATAATATTTTATTTCGAATAGTTTATAACCATTCCCAATTCATTTTCTGTACAAAATACTATATGGTCTACTTCATCTAGAAATAGTTGTATTGTGATCTGTGACTCTTTTTTCTTTTTTCCATGAATGTATCTTTGATGTGGTAATATGATTTGGTGAATCACCACCGGTGTTTTTGCACTTTGTTATAATAAATTGTTTTTTTGTATTGTTTTAGTATTTTACACCATCATTAGGAATACTACATAACATTAAGTACAGCATATAGGCGAAAGTAATTTTTGTATGAGTATGGTGGTTATATGTATTCGCAAATATAAAAAGCAAGAGGCTAATAGATAATCAATCAGAAACAAGTAGAAAATTTTCCCATGCAACAATATACAACTAATTTTTATTGTTTTAGATGTTTTTCCTTCGTTTTTGCAATATTTTTGTTTTCTAAACGTTTGAATAATAAATAACATTTTTTAATACAATAAAAAACAGCACACTTAAAATATTTCAATGCACAACTTAATTTTAACTTAACACAACAAAATTTAACGACCTAACTTCATTAGTGTGTTTGTACTATTTCGTAAACTATTTCTAATAAATTTTTAGAATGATAAATTAAACAGACTAGAAGCTAACGAAACTGGTTTGCTTGTTCATGGAGTGAAAATAAGGGCCATAAGTAACAAATCAAATCAAAGCAATTAAACACCACCTATATATCAACAAATCTTAATTTAACTTTTAACTTTTATAAATTCTAAGTAGTTGATATAAGTGGCGCTAAATTGTTTTGATTTGATGGATTACTATATACTTGACTTTTTTTTATTTTTATTCCTTAAACTTATAAATCAGCCATCCTGGTTTCACTAAAACTTAATCTGTTCCGGTGATTGCTTTTTCTTCCGTTACAACCATGAAAACTTTGTATTACGGCCGTGAAACCTTTGTATTACGGTTGTGGTAGTATCATTGTCTAACCATTGTGGTACGCCAATTTCACCGCGGTAAACTTCAGGTATCACCTAAGTTGTACCTTATTTTTATGCGTATTGGAGTACAGCGAGCAATCAAATTGAAATGGTTAAAGCTGTGCGTTAGCAATATGCAAATTTTACTCAGGGATACAGCGGCGTATTAACGGCGCTCCAAGAACCCAACCAACAGTAGACTTTATATGATAGTAGTAGATGATATGATGATGATATTTGCTGAATAATAAAAACAAACTAATATAAGCTTTGATAAGCATTATGAATCCTGTTAGTTTTACAAATTATTCGTTGTGATAAGCATTATGAATCACGTTAGTTTTACAGATTATTTGGAATACATAAACTAAGACTGCCAAATTAAGATTTTTTTGATTTTTCAATATTTTAGAATATGAAATTTTGTAGAATTTCACAAATCACTTTTGATTAATTTCTTTGCAAATTTTACAGCTTAATCGAGCTCTAATTTATTGAAAAAAATATATTTACAGGATTTAGGATCGATGGAGTTTTGGGAACTTGGAGCTGGAACTTGGAGCCAAAAATAGGAAACTTGGAGCCGTAAGTGCGGAACTTGGAGCCGAAAATAAAAATCGCTAAAAAGTTTACCTAAGCCTAAGCGAAGCCTAAATATAACCCCAAACCAATTTTTTCTTAGGGTTCTAAGTTCCCATTGCTCGTGGCTCCGAATTCCCAAAAATTTTCGATGGCTCCAAGTTCCCTGCTTAAGGCTCTAAATACACCGTACCATTTACAGTGGTTCAGCCATTAACTTTAATAAAAACACAAATTGTTCGAAAAAAAATAAAACAATGCAGTTTACGTCTAATTATAACAAAAATAATAACTGTGATTAATTACTTAAAAACGGGCAAACAAAAATTAATAAAATGTCGTTGTTTTAATTCGATGCGCTAATTTGCTTAATTTTCTTTCCAACCAATCCAAATTTTTTCCCGCAGCATTTTTTGTTTAAACTGACATAAGGATTTTTTTCCTTAAAAAGGCAGTTTGAATTCAAAAACAAATTAAATTAAAATTTGGCTAGCGTAAACCGAAAGAAGTTAGAACCATAAATAAAAACTTAAACCGAAAAAACTTGGAGCCGTAAGTGAAAAGTTGAAGATGGACTTTAATATTATGCAAAAATCTATACCTTACCTATGTGAGCCTCAGCTAAAAATGGGGACTTCAAAGCCGATATTTTAAAATTGCTAAACTTATATCTAAACCTTAGCCGAAACGAAAACCATTTTTAGTTAGGGATCCAAGTTCCCATTTTCGCGGTTCGAATTTCCGAAATTTCCCTGTATCTTTAAAATCTTTACTTTACGGCTCTAAAACCCCCTCGTACATAAGATTGTTTAATTATTTTTTGTGTTTTAAACTTTTAAAGTATAACTACACGTTTATGATTATTTTCGCTTTATAAGCATTGCGTGAATCAGAAAACTTAAAAATGCATTGTAATTCACATAAAAAAATCTATCGGTATATTTTTATCTTATTAATTTGTTTGTGTTTTAAATTTCAACGGCCTGAATACCGATTTTTGATTAGACTTATGCTTAATAATAAATATGAATCAGAAAACTTTTAAAAAATATATTGTAAGATATATTCGCATATTGCATTTTTGCATATTAATTTGCTGTGATTCTAACTATAGTTTTACTATAGGCCTTTGATTAAACTTATGCTTAATAAGCATTGTGAATCAAGACATTTTAAAAACATTTGTTTTAAATGATAATCATAAAAAGCTATATTCTTATAGTTTTTAGCATTTTAATAACATAAATTTTTGTAAAATTAAAAAAATGTTAAACAGGTTTCTTTGCTAAATATTAAAATTTTACTAAATTTTAAATTAATTAATGCAATTATTTTTTAAGGCTTTTCAATTAATTATCACAAGC
Organism: Microlaimidae sp. YZB2_3; assembly: GCA_030248175.1. NCBI lineage: Eukaryota > Metazoa > Nematoda > Chromadorea > Desmodorida > Microlaimidae > Microlaimidae sp. YZB2_3. Next base: position 6,545 of record JASAMX010016584.1, read on the forward strand.
CTTATTGTCCCGATTTTCTTCATGAATTGGAATTTATTTATTATAAAAAATATAAGCGTAGAAAAAAGACTAAAACATATGTTTTTTTTTTGATGTAAAAAACCCATTTTCTTTTAGGGAAATTATGACAAAATTAATAAAAAATTTTATTTTTTTATAATTTAATGCTTAAAACTTGATATTTAATATAATTTGTATATGAAGCTTACAATTAAAGGATAAAAAATAGCTAAAAATAGACAAATATGTTTAAAAAACTATATTTATAAATTTCGGCGTAAAATTTTCAGCTTATTACAACTACGCAACTTTTTTTTAAAGAATAAGATTTCTAAAAAAATATGTTATAATGGAATTTAAATAAAATCTTGAAATTAGTTTTTTAAAAATTGTTTATTAAAGCTATATAATTCATGATATCCAATTTGTTTTAAACGTCTATAAATCTTGTTTTATTTTTATCGAACTTACCTGAAACATTAGTAAGATTCGTAGTGGTAAAAAGTAACATAACGTACGTCTAGCGTCCTGAAGCTTGCGAGAACAATCACTGGTTAACGGGTTAAATATATATATATATATATATATATATATATATATATATATATATATATATATATATATATATATACCTTACCGAACGACCTGCACATCCCTTAACATCAAGTCGAAAAAAAAAACAAGATTTAGACTAAACAAAAGATACAGATAGTTAAAACAATTTTAAAAACAATTTAGATTTATATATATATATTATATATATATATATATATATATATATATTCTTTAAAATAAAGTGCGAGTTGTAATAAGCTGAAAATTTTACGGAATATATATATATAGTTATATATATATATATATATATATATATATATATATATGTATATATATATAAGATATATATATATATATATATATATATATATTTTAAATTATATATAAATATATATATATTTTTTTATTATTTTTATATTTTTATATTTTTTTATATATATATATATATATATTTTTTATTTTTTTTTATTATATATTTTTATATATATTATATATTATATTATATATATATATATAGTATAAAAACAAATATTTTAAAAAACTATATTTATAAATTTCGGCAAAATTTTCAGCTATACAACTACGCAACTTATTTAAAAAAAATTCAAAAACATATTATAAAATTAAAAAAAATTAAATATTTTAAAAATTATTAAAGCTATATAATTCATATATCCAATTTTTTAAACGTTATAAATCTTTTTATTTTATCGAACTTACCTAAAATTAGATTCAGAAAAATAACATAACGACGTCTAGCGTCCTAAGCTTCGAGAACAATACTGGTTAACGGGTTATATATATATATATATATATATATATATATATATATATATATATATATATATATATATATATATATATATATATATATAAGGCGTGTATATACGATTTTGCCGAGGGGGTGAGTCTGCCAACAATGTCTCGGGGGTGTTACGAGCGGCGCAAAGCCGATGCGATGTGTCGGCCGGGGGGTCTGGGATGTGTCCCCCCAGCCGCTAAAATTTTTAAAATATACACTTAAAACTTGCTTAAAAATTGTCTCCAACGATTCTTATAGTTATAGTTTTAATTTTATTTTTATAACCTAATTCTTACACAAAATGTTTATTACATAAATAGCAGCATGAAGCCGACGCGGAGCGTCGACCGGGGGTTCGGGGGTTCCCCAACCGCCGAAGCCGAAAGCTTTCAGAAATATGCACTAAAAACTGCTTAAAAATTGTGTCCAGCGAATCATATGGCAATAGTTTTGCATGAGTTTCGATAACCTAAAGCTTTATCAATTTGTTTGTTACTGTGGTAGGAGCACCAAGCCGACGTAAGGCGTCGGCCGGGGGGTTTGGGGGGCGTCCCCCCAGCCGCCGGAGGCGAAAATGTTTCTAAATAAGCACTACAAACTGCTTAAGAATTGTCTCCAGCCAATCATATAAGCATAGATTTACTTTTGTTTTTATAACCTAATTTCTAAACAATTTGTTTGTTACAGCTTTAAATTAGTATGATGTTAAACTTTGTACTATATCCAAATAAGGTTTTTCCTTACTTGTATTCATATTAAGAAACAACCGGATTTATATATAATTGGCTAAATTATTTAAAAATATGCGTGACTGCAAGGGTTTTGTAACTTATAAGCAAAAAGTGCGGTTGAACAAATAAAAAGAAAAAGTTTCACCTTCCTGCGAAGCGGGGAAAATTTTTACATTGTGTAATTTTATGTAATTAAGATGCACTACATTTTTATAACCTGAAAATAAAAAAAGTAAAAGGGGGACCCTTACAAAAATGGCTAGCTTCGCCAGCCAGGGGGACCGCCGCCCCTAAGTTTGGAAACGGCAAAATGGGGGGGGGGCGGTCGCCCCCCCCCCCGCCGCCCCCTATATACGCTACTGATATAAAACCCCATCAATTTTTTTTGTTTTATAAAAGCGTTCTATTTTTAAAAAAAACTTCTCACTATGATTGTTATTTATCGAAAAAAAAACTTCGGAGTTTTTCTAAAAGAATTTTACTTTGTTTGTATAATTTTATTAAAACAACGTTTCAGATTTTATCAGAATCGCAATAGTCAAAAATCTTTTAAAGTCTTTCTTATCAATGTTTTACCACAATAAAAAAGTTTAAAATTAATGCAAACGTCAGAAATTTCAAAACTGTTTGTATCAATCTTTTGCTTTCTTTGTTTGAAAAACGAGTTTTTTCAACATCTCCCATGCTTTTTCGCAGCAGTCGATTGCAATATTAATTATGGTGTTAATCTGTTAAGGGCAAAGGCCCGTAAAAGCTATATACATCCATAAGTAATTTGGTTGCCTCATCAATATTTTGTGCCGCCAAACGTGCTCTAACAAAAAGTTTATTTCTCTCTGACTGCATCACAAACTAATTTAGTTGCTTTCTACCTGTTTCCAACATACTTTGAAAGTAGATATAACTGGATATTACTGACTATAAAAAAACCAAGTTAACCAGCTAAAAAACCAACTTAAATCGGCACTCTCGTAAATCAAATTTTTATATCACGCAGAACCAATTAGTTAGTACAAACTGTCAGTACAAAATCTATATATACCTAGTTTTAATTTAGAGTTTGGCATTCTCAAAATCAAGATTACTGTAAGCTAATTTCTAAGATTATTCTAATATAAAATGTTTTTTTGGAATAGACAAGTGTATCAGGTTACGGTTTTTCTATCTAAAGGTTCATCAGAGCAGAGTGTATTTCTTGCTTTTTTATACCATTTGATGTATTAAATTACGCTGAAAGAAAAATGCGTATCACAGTAAAAAATATTTACCAAAGGTTAACAAAAATAATAGTTGGTTGTACAGATTGTTTTTTTTTTGGTACTGGTTTTTAACATAAAGCAATTTTGCTAAACAAATAATCATAAAAATTTTTAAAAACAAAGATACAATTACCATCCACCGTTGCCAAATTTTTTTCGGAAAAATAATCCTATTT
>JASAMX010016586.1:0-13816 GCA_030248175.1 Microlaimidae sp. YZB2_3
TTTCTCTTTTCCTACATTTAATTTTATCCTTCTTTACTTAAACATTAAACATTTTTATTTTATAATAATCACCTTTACCTCTGGTTTTTTTTTGTTTTTTTTTTCTCTCAAATTTACACTTTAGTTTTTAAGATTAATATAAAATTTTTTTTGCAGAAACATAACAGAATGAGTCGCGCAACACGACTACATCCAGATGAGCGTGATAACATTCTTTATGTAAGGAGGCTTATATTATTTATAATTTCACTGTTTAATTAATTTTTTTATTTAATTATAACTTCCATTTATACCCTTATTTAAATTGTCTGTCAAACCCCTTTTTTTATTATTTTTTATGTTATTATGTTTGTATTTTTGATCTTCTATGTGTCATATATAACTCCTTTACGTTATAAGTTATAACTACTAAACATCAGTTTGCTGTTTATTGTGTATATAATAAATAAAAAAATAAAAAATTTTCCAGGTACACTTTAGCTGTACTATTAAAAAAAAAAAAAAAAAAAAAAATATTTTAAAGCATTTCTTCTAAAGCGTTTCTCGTTTACATTTCTTCTAAAACGGTCTCTATTAAAAATTAAATTTTAACTATTGTTTAGTAGTCATCATTTTTGTCCTGTCTGCTCAAAAAAGGTGTAGGACTGATGAGGGCGGCCTATTTTGAGTTAGCATTTCTGGTATTCTATTTAAAAGCCCGAAACCAAAATGCATAGTCTTGTCAGCACGATAGTTTTATGTAGGAATGCACTTACAATGCTAGCCTATTTAGTTTATTTAATTTAATTTTTTGTCTGACTGCTTCTAGTAAGTATTGTAATTTTTGATGTTACTTTCACTCAAAGTTTTGTTTAGCTTTATTGGCGTGGTTTCCTTAGTTTTTTTAAAAAAAAATTTTTGTGGGTATTTTCACATAACCTAGGGGTCAAACATAAACTTTTGTTTTTATTAGGCTTAGGCTTAGGCTTAGGCTTAGGCTTAGGCTTAGGCTTAGGCTCAATAACATATATCTTAGCTCAATAACATATAGCTTAGGTAACAATATAACATATAGCATATAGCTATATATGCTATATGTTATATTATATATATGCTATATGTTATATGCTATATATATGTTATATGCTATATGCTATATATGCTATATGTTATATAATAACATATAGCTTAGCTTAGGCTCAATAACATATAGCTTAGCTCAATAACATATATTTTAATACAAAATTTCAATTGCTGCATTAAATCGAATTTTAAAATTTATTTTTCAATGTTTATAAAAGTAGCGTAGTTTTCTGTCCATACTGAGATGTCCATGGCTTTGCAATAAACTTTAAACTAAAACACAAAACTGCGGACAAATTCAAAGTTTAAATGTGTACCCTTAAAAATCTACATTAAAAAAAACATCCTTCAAAACCAATGGTCAAACATTGGTAAAAATCGCAATTTTGTATGGGGGATTTTAAACAACGCTTTTAATATCTCGAGAACGGCTATCAAGCGCCAATTATCATGGTGATATTCAAATGCGGCACCATCAATAACATATATTTTCGGGTAAAATTTCAGTGAAAGTTGTGATGGTGTAATACTGTGTTTTTAGCCTTAAGGCAGATGGGTATTTGAACGGTTATTATAAAAAATTGGTAGTTACCATGAAAAAAATAAAAGTAGGGTAACTGACTTAATTTCGGCCACCTTTCTTTATTTTTTTGAATAAATTTTTTCTGGCTTTTTCAATCAAGCCAAAATTTGGCCTAAAAATCAAACAATAGCTATATTTGTTATTCCAGTGCAAAATTTGAATATTTCTGTTACACTTAAAAATCAGTGAAGGTTTAAACTTTTTTTTTAAAGTGGCCGAAGTTAAGGCGCGTGCCATTTATTTCGGCCACCTACAAAAAACTGGCCATAACTTTTGCTTAAACGAACAATAAAAATTTCTAAAGATTGCAAATTTACCCTTAGGTATTGTTCTCGGTACATATAACTTAATTTTTCCCGTTTGCGAACTTTAATAGTTATTAGCAAGACTTTAAATAATTATGTCAAACCCTTAAAAAAAAACAAGTTTTAATAATTTTATTTTTTGTTCAATTTTTATTTTTGGCTTAAAAAACGTCAAAACAAAGTCAAACGAGCAAAAAAAATCTTTATAAATACGGTAGTACGATGATATTTAAAAACAACAAAAAACTGCGGGTTCTTTCACCTAAATTTTAAGGTGGCCGAAATTAACGGAATCTCAAAATGCGCAGTTAGTTAAACGCATTGCAAAATGATTTTGAAGAAAATATCAAAACATCAAAATTAACAACTTTGAGCCTTAAATAGAAGATATTTTAAGGTTATATATTGCTTCGTTCTAAATTTGATGCAGTTTCAACACAAAGCAAAAATTATGAAAATCACAAAAAATTAAGTATGAAAATGTTGATAATGTAGAATAACAAAAATAAAAAACTTTTGCAAAAACACTTTATTCAACATTAATCCAGTTACTTTTGTGCTAGATCTTTTGTGTTTTAAAAATAAGCCGATTTTCTAACACCCCTAAATTTTTTTTTTTTTTTTTTTGGTGGCCGAAATTTTAAAAAGGCGTCGCCGAAATTAAGTCAGTTACCCTCTGTGTGTAACTGCCAGAAATTTAGTCATAAATTTTTAAAAAAATATTAATTTAATTAAAGGCTAATAAAAATTTTTTTTAATAACATAAATTAATAACAAAAAAGGGCAACTTGGTACAAACATAGGTGGGCAGGGAGGGGGTGGGCTGGGGGTTATACATACCCCAAAAAAAGATGACTATAAGCCAACACCAACACCCCTTAAATTTGGGCCCCACAACACCTCTAAAATTTGGGGTCCCCAGTTATAAAACTTTAAAATTGGTGTATTTAAGGTTACCCAAAAATTTTTTTTTGAGACACCAGCCGAATTTCGGGGTAAGTACCCCCGAAAGGAGGCGGGAGCCTCTCGGATTTTGGGAGGGGTATGAGAGGTCAAATTTTTAGGGGGTTGTCTAGCAAGAATTTGAGTTTTGAGGGGGTGTTACCCAATATTTAGCCGCTGCCTTAAAATGGGCTTAAAGTCATAAACATAAAACAAGCTTATAAATGCTTAAAACTTGTAAAAATTAAAATAAGACCTTATTTTAATTATAAATTTTATTTTTTCGTTCTTTTAATAATAATGTGTTTATATATTCTTATAATTAGATTAAAATCATAGTTTTTTAAATAATTACGTAATAATACTAATCATATATTTAATTAAAGATTATATACATGCATTTTGATTAGCCAGGGGGGTCTAGACCCCCCTTTTTAGGTCGGCAAAGGAAAAAATTTGGGGTTAGACCCCCCTTTAGACTCGCCAAAAATAAAAATTTGGGGGTCTAGAACGACCATTTTTAAAAAAATTTTCTCGCGCTTCGCTCAGCGCTCCATTAATTATAATATCAGACCTGTGCACGGCCCCCCGTGCACTCCCCCTCGTGTTAAAACGGGGGGGCGATTGCAAAATCGAGGGGGCACGGGGGGGGCAACTTTTTTGAAACGGGGGGGGCGAGCAGGGGGAAAGAAAAAGAAAAAGAAGGGAAAAGGGAAAGAGGGACAAAAAAGCGAAAATAAGGTAAAAATCGGTCTAAATGGCTTAAAATACATTGAAATAGGCTAAAAACTGCAAAAAAATTGCGATGATGGCGTCGTAGTAGGTCAAAAATGGCGTCATAATTTTCGGGTTATTTTTCATTTATTGGCAGGGGGGGCAAATCCTCCAATAAAACGGGGGGGCATTTCCAGACCGTGCGCAGGTCTGTAATATCGTCAGTCTCCGCTCGCAAATTTGTATTACTTTATTTGTGATCTTGGTATAACCCACATCATCTTTTAATTGGTCTCCACTTCCAAATTTGTGTTACTTTGTTTTTTAATCTTAATATGACCACGCTGGACCCCCCCTTTAGATTTGTTATATAGTTGTATTAAAAATTTAAAGGTTGGAAGTAATTTTAAAAAGCATTTTCTGGTAGTTTGCATTGCTCAGCTGTAAATCAATGTACTCAATTTTTCAGCTGTAATGTTTTGGAAATCGAAAATTGTTTGTAAAAATTTGTTTCTTTGTTTTATAGACTTATTTTTATTGAATAATAGAAAAATAATGAAGCATATGACATAAATAAGGTAATAAACACTCCACAAAATTTTTTTAGTCCTTTTATAATGCTTAAAAATTTTTCTCCGGGAGGCGATTTCGGGGGGAAGGGTGTCCCCGGGTACCCCAAATTTAGGGGGGGGGTGTTAGCAAAATCCGAAATTTTGGGGGGTATAACCCCTCAACCCGTCCCCCTGCCCACCTATGTGCCCACCTGTTGGTACAAATTGGGTTATAATTTTCTTTCAAAAGCTCAAATCCGAAAAATAACCACAAAAATGAGGTCTACGTGTTTGAATTAAGCTATAGATGTTTTGCATTTTGTAATTACTTTTCAATCGGTCAAATCGAATTTTATTACACGTATGGAACTTGTACCGATATTTTTTGTCCATAAATCCATACATTTGTATGCAAGATTTTACTGATCTTCGAAATAAAATTATTTTAATTTTTAGAACTGAACTCAACAATGAGAACTGAACTCAACAATGGCGTTGGCAAAAAATACTTTATATATTTTCTGATAAGATGAAATCTTTAACAAAAAATGAACCGCATAAATAGATTCAATAAAGACAGTTTCCTTTTTACCCTAAAAGAACGTGAACTAGGAGCCAGTTGTGAATCCCTATTAATCGCCAAAACTGGTGCGAATGGTTCAAAGACAGTGAATATTTCACAAAACGTCTGGGATTTTTGTCAAGCGTTTGGTGTTCACAATGGTTGCGTAAGTTGTTTAATTTTTCTGTTATTTTTAGAAAACATTTTAAAAAACATTAAAAAACATTCAGATAAAAACTTTAATAGGCCATCAATTGAATATTTTCCGTGTTGTCTGTAAATTTTTGATTATTTTTCATAAAAAATTGATAAACATACCCAATATACAAAGCTACTGCTAGAATAAATAAAAAAAATATAGCTTTTTTGTTTTTATTAAAAAGTACTTGCCTTCACCATACACAAGCATGGAGAGTAGACGAAGAGCATAGGTTGTTTTTTTTTTGGGGGGGGACAGAGGGGTCCGATCCACCCCGCCCCCTAGAGCCAAAATTTCGGACCCCCCCCTAGAAAAAATTCAGGGGCCCCCCCTCCCCAAAGCTGAGAAGCACTTGGCCTGACCCCCCCCTAGCGAGGCTGACCCCCCCCCCCCTCCCGACCAATTCGCCCCGACCGAAAAAACCCCCCCGCCGCCCCGGGGGCCCCCCCCCCCCCCCCCCGGCCCCGCGCCCGCCAAAACCCGGGGGGGGGCCGCCCCCCCCCGCGCCCCCCCCGAAAGAAAAGACAGAACTGTATTTATTCCGGATGTGAATTCCTTTTTGTCAAAACAATTAATATGGGTTCTTCAGAATTGTAAGCAGGGAACTTGAAGCCGTCAGAAATTTTTTGTAACTTGAGAACGGGAACTTGGAGATAAAAGTAGAAAAATTGGTTTGGGATTAGGTTTGGGCGTAAGAATAGGTTTTGCGATTTTAAACTTCGGTTTTAAGTTTCCCGTTTCCGCCTTTAACTTCCCATTTTCGGCTCAAAGTTCCAGTTTTAAAAACCCTTAGCTTTAACTTCTATACAAACGATATACATAGTTGTTTTAGTAAAGTAGTAACAAACATTTAAGTTAAATTTCAAAACAAAGATCATATGACCTGGCGCAGAATGAAACTTAGCAGAATATAATAGCGGAGAAAATAAAACAAGCTTCTGAAATAACTTTGTTTTGTCCTTAGGGCTCGCGTGTCTATTGTTCGACAAGCTTAAAGTTTTTAAATAAAATCTACCAGCTGGCTCGCGAAAATCTCTACAAAATGGGCTTCTGCCAAAATATGAAAAATGAATTTTTTAAATGTGGTATTAAAAAACTGTCGATCATTGACGAAAATGTGTCAATTGGGTTTTTAAAAATCTCAAACTGAACAGTAACCGAGAAATAAATTGTAATTTTTTGTATTACGTTCATATATTTTTTTGTTTTTGTAATACAAAATACAAAACTATTTTATCTTTTTTGTGTTAAGTTGATGTCCGCTGATTGCGAAGACAGCCATGGGTCGTTGTGACACTCGTCTGTATTGTGGTTATGTTTTAGAAGTACGACGCCTTTTATAAAGTAATGTTAAATAGCGAGGGTTTAAGTGTAATACGGCAGTCGGTGAGTACTGAAATTTTGTGATTACAGGTTTAAGACTTGTATGGAATTTTTTTTCTGTCATAACACAAAAAATATTGTAACTGTACTGTTACAAAAATTTGTAGTCTCTCAATTAAAAATTCACTTTTTTGACTTCAGACTTGACTAACGTTTGACTTGACTAAGAACCGTCAGCAGGTAAGTTGGAGTCGTCGAAAATTTTTGGGAACTTGAAGCTGCGAACAATAGGAATTTGGAGCCCTTACGAAAAGTTGGTTTGGGCTTAGATTTAGGTTTCGCTTAGGCTAGAGAATAAGTTTTAGGAATTTTTATATTCGGCTCCAAGTTCCCAGTTTTCAGCTTCAAGTTCCCTACTTTTGGCTCCAAGTTCCCTATTTTTGGCTCTAAGTTCCCATGAATATATCGACACTGCCTAAATCCGTTTCAGCAGCAAAACATATAAAAATGGAAAAATAAAATAATGTGACTTTATATGTATATTGCTCAGACACATTTATTTTTCTATTTAAGGTTCTCAATGGCTCTATTTAGGACGTGTTATGATCCGAAATCGGGCCCTTAAAAATGGTCACTTCATAAGTCAATTGACTTAAAATTATTTGATAAATTATTAGTTTTTTTTCATTAAAAATGAATAAGTAAACGAGTTTTTGTTTTGTTATATTCGCAAAATTTATGATTTTTTGCATTGAAACAAAAATGGTGATGATTTTTGCGCAAAAAACATAACAAAGGGTTTTTTAATCTTGTTTTTGAGGTCCCTTTTTTTGAAGTTTGGCTAGTAAATGTGTTTGCTATGAAGTACTTATTTTCCTTTATTTTTACATTATATATTTTAAACATAACAGTAATGGTTCCTTACTGTATTCCCAAATCCTGCTCTGGAGCTCCCGGGATGTAAAACAACTAAAAGTAATTTAATCTTAAAAAAATTTTCGTTACTTTATCTTTAGTTTATAAAAAACAAATAATGGTTTTATTATAATAACTTAAGTAAATAACCTTAAGAACAATTGAAATTAACCTGAAGAATACTTGAAACTTTTTTTACACATGATTAATATCCCGACATCCAGCTTTATATATTTCATGATATAACCCGACCACCTTACAAGAAATTAGAGAACAAAATATAGGTTTGCCATGCAACAAAGTAAAGCTATAAATTCAATATATTTATCTATTTTTAAAAATACGAATAAATCGGCAGAATTTTCCATTGTATAAGTTTTTACAAAATAAATGCAGTATTCGAATGCAACTGTTCTTTCAATAAGTGCAATAAAAAAATAACTTGAAATGCCAACAAGAATTTACACTTAATAATAATAAACTTTAAAAAGCATAAGTATGTAAACGATTTGTTTATATCTAATTATCTAGACATAATACTGTTAATCCGAATCGATTAGTTTACATTAAAGGAAAGTAATAGGCGACTGTCGAAATAAAAGATGGACGACGTGAAATTAAAAAAGCCGCATTTTTAGTTGGTGAACAAATAGAAAACACAACAAGAAATCATCAAAATTTTTAATATATACCAACGAATGTTAAAATTTTTATAGGTGGCACTGTATAAATATTTGTGCTCGAGAAATGTTTGTTTCTCCCGCCCTTGAATCCGTGGAGTAGACTTTTTAAATTTTATGATTAGATGAATCATCGAGTGAAAACTCAAAAAAGTGACGTAAAAAGCGGTTTATCAAGTGAAAACGAATTCAATTCCAAAATAAATTTAAGAGTGAGTCAACTTTGATGCAGCTCCTTAATTTTTAAGAATCAGATATAAACCTAGGATTTGCTACGAAAATAGTAGTTGAAGATATAGTGTTAATTTTCGTTTTATTAAAAATATTTCAAATTATATTCAATTTTAAAGCCTAACGATTGCAATGACTTGTATTGCTAATCGCATATTTATCAGCAAAACAACAAAAGTTTAATAATAAAAAAATTATTACCTTATTTTAAGAATTATTCACCAAATTAATTAAGTCAGAGGAAAATATCCGTTTTTAACGTCTAAAATTTATTAAATTTTTGTACATATATTTGTGAAAAAGCTGGATTTAAATTATTTTTGGCTTTCAACTCGTTTTTTAAACGTGAGCGAGCGATTTTAATTGATGCTTCTATTTCCTTTATACAATCTCCATACATGTCAGTCAGATTTAAACGGTGGCTATTTGAAAGTATTTTGCATTTATTTGATAAAAAAATTAATATAAAAAAGTAATATGTATAACAATAAAAATTATAACAATAATGTTGTAAAATAATTTATCCCTCAATTTTTTCTTTTCTTTTTTTTCATCAAAAACATCAAATCTGCGACTTAATCGCCGCCAACATAAACTACATACAATTCTAACAAAATATCAATGAACATAACTATCTGAAATGACTTTAAAGGCTAAAAAAGAGCGCTTATTTAAGTCAGTTTAAAACTTTTCCTAAATGCTTCCAAAGAATCGACAGTTACTTGAGATGGGAGTAGATTGTTCCAAGGTATAACCACCCTATTTGAAACAGAAAATTTCCTTGCATTAATTCGGCTATCTTCAACTGACAATTTAAAAAGATGACCACGGGTGGGCTGCAGGTTAAACTTTAAAAAATCATTAGCTTTCAAATTGTTTAAGCTATGTATAATTTTAAAGCACTCATATAAATCAGTTTTGTCTCTTTGGTCCTTTAATCTTTCTAAACCTAGGTAATCCAGTCTTTGTTCATAACCAACAGTAGACAACTTGCATTTATAAAACAACCTCCTAGTGAAATTTTGTTGCACTTTTTCCAAAATGTTTATATCTTTTTGTAAATAAGTTTTCCGAACTGCACTAGTGTACTCCAGAATCGGTGTAACATAAGATTTATACGCTCTGAGGAGATTATTTCTAGAGTTTGAATTGAATGTTCTAAAAATTAGTGATGTCACTCTTATTGCTTTTTTTGCTGTGATTTCACAGTGTTTAAAGATATTTATATCCTGAGATATATAAACACCCAGGCCACGCACCAATTCTGCAGTTACAAGTACATTTTTACTAAGCTTATATTTACAAATTAACTCTTTGCTATGATTTCGAATAAGAAGAACTTCACATTTATGATCAGATAATTGCGATTGCCAGTCTTGTGACCAGCTGTATATTCTATCTAAATCTTTTTGAAGTTTTAAGGTTTGAATGTGGTAATTTTTAGATGAAGATTTTACAAACAACTTTATATCATCGCAAAGTCTAATTTGTGAGTACTTACCACAATCAACAATATCATTAATATAAATAAGATAAAGAAATGGACCCAAAACAAGACCCTGAAGAACTGAACTTTTTACAGGAAATGATTTAGATACTGAGTCATTAATTACAATTTTAATTTCCCGCCCAACTAAAAATTCTTTTATCCATTTTAAAAATTTACCAGAAACACCATATTTTTCTAGCTTATATAACAGTTTTTGATGTGACACGGTGTTAAACGCCTTGGCAAAATCCAAGTAAATGACATCAATTATAAGTTTATCTTTTAGTGGCTGCGTCCACTTATTAAAAGTTTCCAACAGCTGTGTTATTGTAAAACTTTTTGCCTTAAAACCATGTTGAAACCTTGACAAAATGATATGGAAAAAGACAAGAAGTTCTTCTTTGACAAGCTAATCCATTAGTTCAGAAGAAAAAGATGTAAAAGAAATTAAACGATAATTTTTTTGCTATTTGCTATGATATTGCATTTAGATTGATTTAATTAAAGTTTATAAAAAGTACCCTATATTAAAAATGTTCTAATTTTATTCAAAACACTGCAGTATATTTATTATGCGGTGAAAGTTTTATAGGCAAATAAAATCAAGCTGACCGCGATATTTGCAGTATTGAATCGACTATTTAACAAGAAAAACCTTCAAAATTTTTCACTAAATCAAATTAATAACAAAGATTAGAAACTGTATTTTAATATTTATTTATCAAATAATTTAATTTGGAACCTAAATGCATTTTTTAAGGGCTAAAGTTGGTTAATTTTTGTATATTTTGTGAAAAGGTGGAATTAAAAAAAATTCTGCGTTCTTATTTGTTTTTTTTAAACGTCATAACCGCACAATTTTAATTGGTCCTCTCATGTCTGCATTCTAATTTCAGCGTCAGCCAGATATAATTCAATCATAAATAAATATATCGAAAAAAACGCACGACACAACAATTGATGAAAAAACAATGTGTTTAAAATGAAGAGTGCGTTTACGTTTTAGTTTAATTACGTTTTACGCAAGATTTTAATTACACTCGAAAAGTAACTTTTCACTGGCTTCTAATAATAGAGAAAAAAAAAACACTCAGAACAGATCAGATCAAAAAAAGTTTCAAATAGTACTTATTAAAAAACCATTTTAGATAGTACTCTGCAGACTGACATTTATAAAAATGCATACCGTTTTACTCAATTTTTTCTAATAGTACAGGGTCTTTAGAGCCACAAACAGGGAACTTAAAGCCATCGAAAATCTTTTGGAACTTGAAACCACAAGCAATAAGAAGTTGGAGCCATTAGAAAAAAGTAGTTTGGGCGTAGATTTAGGTTTTGCTTAGGTTTAAGTAAACATTTTAGCTCCAAGTTCCTTACTAACGACACCAAGTTCTCTATTTTTGGCTACAGGTTCCAGCTCCAAATTTCCGTCTCCATCGACTCTAAACCGTTCTAATAATGTTATTTTAAACTTACTACACATTTTTAATAGTATCTACTAATAAAATTTAAAATTAATGTATTTTGATGCTAAAACAATTATAACATATTAAAGAAGTTTTTGCAAGAAAAAAAACTTTAATGTCGGAAAATTAAAAGCACAATTCGAAACATTACCTAATCTATACATTTAATACTTTTTGTTTACTTTGAAGTAAATACTGAAAATTTTACAAAAAATTGAAGCCAATCATTAGAGTAGAAAACTATTACAAAGGTAGATTGTTAACGAATTCTAATTTTTACAATATTGTTTATTTGTTTAACTTATTATTGATTCATTTTGCTGGTTTGTTGAAATATCATTAAATATTTTGTTCAGTACTAATTTAAACAAAACAGCAAACATATACTTATTATTAAAAGCAAATGAAATTCGCGGTGACACAAATATAAAAGCGAATATTGTGACTTAAATTGAAAAAACACGCTGAATAATGTGGAAAGAGATTCAAGTGGTGGGCACATAATGAATAATAAATTTGGAAAATAAATGTTTATTGGTCGGTATCTGTGTCGTTAATGCGGGAGGAGTGACACGAAATGGGTTAGTCTAGTCGAAATTATCGCAAACAAGTGAGGGGCAGGAGACTTAAAATAGCAAATAATAGCAAATAAAAAACATTTTTTAAAATTGTCAAACACGCCAATTCTCCCTTCTATTTATTCAATGCAGACTGGTGTAAAATCAAACTTTCTTTTATTGGATTCTATACCCTTTGCTAGGAGGGTTAACTGTCCATTAAATCATTAGAATAGGGCTAGTTTTAATGCGAAATTTTTTTTAATGATTGTAATCTTTTTAATTTTATTAAAAACATAATATAACTGGTATTCCTGAATGAGCAGCACTAAAAGAAACAAATCCGGTCAACATTATGTTTTTAAAGCCAAAGTCTCAAAAAGTTTGCAAAAACACGATAGTATTAATAAAGAATAATTTTAACGTGTCGTATTAAAAAAATAAATCCAAATCTTTTTTATAATTAAGTTATATATACACGTTCTGTCATTGCTTTGAATTTTAAGTCGGTGTTTGCTAGCAAAACATTTAGACTTCAGACTTTTATTCGAATTTTTAGCGACAGAATGTTTTTTATTTGCTATTATTTGCTATTTTAAGTCTCCTGCCCCTCACTTGTTTTGCGATAATTTCGACTAGACTAACCCATTTCGTGTCACTCCTCCCGCATTAACGACACAGATACCGACCAATAAACATTTATTTTCCAAATATTATTTATTTATTATTGCGCCACCAGTTGACTCTTTTCACATTATTCAGCGTGTTTTTCAATTTAAGTCATGAATATTCGCTTTTATATTTGCGTCACCGCGAATTTCATTTGCTTTTCAATATAAATATAGTAGTACTGTTTGCTGTTTTGTTTAAATTAGTACTGAACAAAATATTTAATGATATTTCAACAAAACAGCAAAATGAATCAATAATAAGTTAAACAAATAAACAATATTGTAAAAATTAGAATTCGTTAACAATCTACCTTTGCAAATAGTTCTTATGCTTCTAATGATTGGCTTCAATTTTTTGAAAATTTTTCAGTATTTACTTCAAAGTAAACAAAAAGTATTAAATGTATAGATTAGGTAATGTTTCGAATTGTGCTTTTAATTTTCCGACATTAAAGTTTTTTTTCTTGCAAAAACTTCTTTAATATGTTATAATTGTTTTAGCATCAAAATACATTAATTTTAAATTTTATAAGTAACAACTATTAAAAATGTGTAGTAAGTTTAAAATAACATTACTAGAACGGTTTAGAGTCGATGGAGACGAAAAATTTGGAGCTGGAACCTGTAGCCAAAAATAGAGAACTTGGTGTAGTTAGTAAGGAACTTGGAGCTAAAAATGTTTACTTAAACCTAAGAAAAACCTAGAGTCTACGCCCAAACGACCTCTTTTTCTAATGGCTCCAACTTCTTATTGCTTGTGCTTTCAAGTTCAGACAAAAGATTTTCGATGGCTTTAAGTTCCCTGTTTGTGGCTCTAAAAAACCCTGTGCTATCTAGAAAAAAATTGAGTAAAACGGTATGCATTTTTATAAATGTCAGTCTGCAGAGTACTATCTAAAATGGTTTTTTAATAAGTACTATTTGAAACTTTTTTTGATCTGATCTGTTCTGAGTGTTTTTTTTTCTCTATTATTAGAAGCCAGTGAAAAGTTACTTCGAGTGTAATTAAAATCTTGCGTAAAACGTTAAATTAAACTAAAACGTAAAAGCACTCTTCATTTTAAACACATTGTTTTTTCATCAATTGTTGTGTGGTGCGATTTTTTCGATATAATTATTTATAATTGAATTATTATCTGGCTAACGCTGAAATTAACGGCAGACATGAGAGGACCAATTAAAATTGTGAGGTTATGTAAACTAAGAAAAAAAAACAAATAAGAACGCAACTCTTTAATAATCCACCTTTCAACAAAATATACAAAAATTAACCAACTTTAGCCCTTAAAAAATACATTTAGGTTCTAAATTAAATTATTTGATAAATAAATATTAAAAAACAAGTTTTCTAATCTTTGTTATTAGTTTGATTTAGTGAAAAGTTTTGAATGTTTTTCTTGTTAAATAGTCGATTCAATACTGCAAATATCGCGGTCAGCTTGATTTTATTTGCCTATAAAACTTTCACCGAATGATAAATATACTGCAGTGTTTTCGAATAAAATTAGAAACATTTTAATATAGGGTACTTTTTATAAACTTTAATTAAATCAATCTAAATACAAT